>LVVV01432224.1:0-14489 GCA_001676325.1 Amphinemura sulcicollis
GGGGGGGGGGGGGGGGGGGGGGGGGGGGAATATTGGCTGCCTGTGTGACCAAATACAGTGCCAGCTTATAGCAGTGATTGAGAATTTTTCATTTGTAGAACTGATTTATAACAAATTCCTGTAAACGACGACATAACTGCGACTTGCCGCAGACCCGACCGGCAAACGAGCGACTAGCCTCGTCTCGGTCAACAACTAGCACTGAACTAATGCAATTAAATATTGTGCCTACGTGCAAGCAATATTTTGCCATGTTTTCTGTACAAGATTTTCAGCGAAGAAAATCGCAATGTTTTTCAGTGAGTGAAAGTGATAATTGAGGAATTTTGTTATTTGATTAAGATAGCAAGTCCTATTTTATACAGGGACGCATGCTTCAATCAATATGTGCAAATGCTGTTTTGTAATTTTTTAGATAATGTATACACCTGATTTATGGCATTTACAAACAACCAAAAATGTACAATATTCAGGATGTCAGAATGTGAACAAGCTGGCTTGTGAATTTACCTATCGGGGCAGTTGTTCGGAGCCATTTATAATTGTATGCTAGTTGGATCAACCATCGTTTACTTAGCGTGTAGTAAGGCATTGCAGTCAAAAGATGAGTTATTTCTTTGACCCAATAAGAGAAATATGTGAGAAATTTGTGCATATTATTATTTGAATTTTTCAACCAATTTAAAACATATCATTCCTGAAATTGCCATTCCAATCTAGCAGAATGGTTATTTCAAAATTTGTAATGATGTCTGTACCGATGATTTGTCGATTCCATGGACCATATAAAAAATTAAGCGCTAAATGTTGCACTTGTGGTCAAACGCATTCCTGACAAAACTTTGTCACATGGTTTTGTATGTTCGCTCTCGAGAGGTGATGAAAAATAAAAAATTAACAGTTTATAATCTTCTTTAACTCAATATTCCAGTCATTCCATTCCAATCTTATTCCTTCATGAATGTGCTATCTTTCCAAAGTGAGCTATCTAATTAGCCAACTTATCGGAAGCTGGGAGACGAAGACATGGTCATGATTGGTAAACGGTACAGGTACGCGTACGGCGTCGCTCCCGCCGGCGTCACCCGCGTCGGTTTCGGCCGCGTCGGCGTCGCGAGTCGACACCGGCGCTAAGCGAGCGGTGCACGGGCGTCGGGCGCCGGGAGTCGAAACGACGGCGACGCTGACAGCGGGTTAGTGACTAGCGACTGCAAGCGAGCGCGTTGCGCCTTTGATTGAATAATTATTGATAGCGTGCTCTTGGCTTAGGTCGGCTGCCCGTGCCGCGACTGAGTCGTGTGAAACGCAGCCAGTAGCGCGTCACTCTTCTCGACGACTGCATGCTCTCAAACAGACTCCTCCAGTACCTACCATCAGTACCATTAGTACCATCAGCACCACGCCAATCGGCGCCACTCCGCAATCCATGCAGTGCTCCATCGTGCTCGGATAGCGTTGCTTACGTGTTTTAGGAATCGTTAATATATTTTATCAAGCCAGGTAAAAGATTTCCCTCCTTCGCCGGTTGGCACGCTAACTTTATCGATTGCAGCGTTTGGCGTTTTGATATTCCTTTAATATAATAATCTAAAGTGTTTGAAGCACTTGAAAGCATTCTGGCGTCCCCATGTGCCATGCGGCGGCAAACTGAAAATTAAGAGAAGAAAACGGCAGCCCTTCTCAGTTCGCGGCTGACATCCACAAGGGTGGCAACTTGTTTCCCAGTAGTTCTTTCTTACTGGCTGATTGTGGATGATATGGATTTGATTATAATATAAATTATTGTAAATTTCGAGTTGACGATCGATATTTGCTCAAGTGTACACAAATGAAATAACAGCGAATTTTGGCAGAATTCTTGCGAAGTAGAACACTCTCGTGCGTCGTGTGTGCTTGAAAGTGAAACAATCTCTTTTCCATTTTCTTCTACCATCACAGGCCACAGTTCAAAAACTAAAATAAATAATAGGTCAAATTCGCGCCAACCATTGTTGAGATTTTGGTTTCGATGTACTCCCAAACGGTGGCCTCTACGAGACTACTCCCCAACGAAAAATAACCAACTCCTAACCGTTTATTCTTGTCCCAGGCCCATAAGCTTTGGGCCCACAGCCAACCTTAACTGTCATATAACATAAATGTTGCTCAGTTCAAATAATGCGCTGTAACGTGTTTGAAAATAAACAGTTGCTCTTTCAATTCTTCTAATCTTGTGGCGTTTCATTTAGAAAGTTTTCACAACGGAAAATCATCGAACACTAAAGTGAGAGAAGCTGAAGATCTACATTCGACTCTTGTGAGCGCGGGGCAGCTGGACTAAGAATGCTGGCCATCAAGAAGTGGTTGGTGGTGTTCGCGCTCCTCCAGCTAGCAGTGTCCTCATGGGGCAAGTGTGACAGGGAACCCGAAGGGCATAGGTCGCCGAAGTTACCTGCAGACAATCGTTTCCGCTTGAAGATCAGCGGAAACCCAAACAAGTATGTCCCTGGCGTCGTGTACACAGGTAAGTCAGGTCCGATCCAGGAAATGGGTCCCATGTCCAGTAGCAATTGTTTTCCCCGAAATTACAACGTTTAGTCTAGATACAAAGATAGCTGCAGGACAGGTACAAAATCAAAATGTGTGATTGGCTGTAACTACGCGGAGATGAGTTTTAACTGGCAGATAAAAACACATTGTGTAATTTTGGGAAAGGCAAAGTAATGGCAAACTAATTAAGTTTGAGCCCCCTGATCAAATGCACATATTATGGAGTTTAGAAATAGTAAAACTATAACACATATTTATGTAAACATTGTTGCATTGCAATTAGCTCGACGACAATTAATATGTGCTTCGACCTCATTTCTGCTTCTAAATGGGGCACAGGATCGCGGTCTATGTTCGGAATTAGAAGGATCACCGCAAAGACGAACGAAGTTACAGTTTCAATTTCCATGGTCAAAGCCAACATAAATTGATTGCATAACATCACACTATTCACTCACATGTCCACAAACGATATGTTATTCAATGCAGAAATAATCATCTGCTTAGATCAATTGCACAGACGCAACAACAACTTAATGGATATTCCTCGTCATTTACGGGATTGAGAAAAAGACAGAGATAGAAGACAGATGCGTCGGTGGAAAGGGAAATAAGGAAACTTATCCCGAGTAAATTTTCCTCGGTTTCCTCAATTTTCCTTGACTACGCGGGTCGCTTCCTGCCGGATCCCTTGCGCCGTTGAGTAGCGCCAGCAGAAGCCTTTCAAATGAGAGCACGAATAATTTTATGGATTTTCGAAGTGGAATAAAAGCTCGCCCAAATGTATGTTAATGACTAGAAACTGCAGATTGATAAAGATACAAAGACAGTCTGCAAAAAGGATTCTCTCAGTCTTTTATGATTAATCTTCGCATTTGCATGAATGCATTAAGTGCGCTTCAATTTTAATTAGAAATATATACGCGTTTCAAAATACTTTGTTGCTGGTGGTGCCAATAGCAGAGTCTCTCTCTTCTCTCATTGTGTCATTCATGTTGTTGTCATAGTTACAACCCACAACCGACGCTCCAACAATGTGGCACCTATCTCTTCACGGTTCTTATTTAGTGATGCAAATGGTTCTCCCAAGTATGCATAAAACGCGGCGGCCAAATAATAAAATGAAATGAGCATAAAAACGAATGGCGTTTTAAAAGATTCAAATATACGGGTGCGGGTGCGGGGTGCGGGTTGCGGGCTGCGTGAGGGGCAATATTTTGACGCTTAGCCAAATGGAGGCTGGATATCAAGGGAGGAACATCACTGGCGTTGACTGCAATTGACAAACGACGTCGCTCTCCAGCGCCGAACAAAAACATTTTCCCAATAACCCGCCCCACAGATTTCCCGAGGACACCAAGCCAAAGTCTTCGCCGACGATTAATCGAATTTATATTTCAATAAAAACCAGACAATGTCAGCCTTTATACACCAAATGAAAACCCAACCGGCAGAATTGGTTCAGAACTCGAAACTTATGGCAGCCCTCCAATACGAAAATTGAAACCGAAAGCAATTAAGTGTACAGTACAGGAAAGCGTGTTTAGGAACATACAGGGCCTGTTCTTAACAAGAAAGCAATACATTTGCATAGAGTCTGTGCACGGCCATGCAGGGCCTGTTTCTTTACCCCGAGCACTTTAGTGTGATTGGGGACTTCTAAAGGGGCTTACAGGGCCTGTTTCTTTCTGTCGCAGTGGGCCTGCAGGGGAGCCGCACGCAGCAAAGGGCGGAAAAGTTCACTGGGTTCATGCTTGTGGTAGAACCGAGCGTTCCTGTCAATGACGCCCCTCGCTCGTCGATGGGGGTGGCAGGGGGACCCCGGGACACATCGGACGCCGTTAACCCGGCGGCCTCTGACACATACCAGCAGCCACACGTTGGCAGATTCAGTTTGTTCGGTGACACTTTGACAAAATTCTCCGAACGATGTCCAAATACCGTCATTCAAACGAGTACGCTTGAAAAGCCGGACGTCCAAGTAATGTGGGCTGCGCCTCCCTCTGGCAGCGGCTGTGTCGTTATCAAGCAAGTGCATTGCTTTTTATGCTAATTTGCCAAGTAATCCAAGAGCGTTAGGTTTTAGTTCTGGCTAGCGCCGGGGCCTTGACTGCACTTGGCAGACGCTTGACTTTGCACTACGTGCTTGCAGGGCGACGGTGGTCGAATCGTTTGATCAGTGGTACATGGATGATGGTCCGCTGAGTAAACAGCTGTGCGAAGAAGTTCAGGAGAGCCTGGACGAGCAGCCAAAAGTGAATGATCCTTGCTGCGCTTGTGACGAGGCAAAATACGAGGTGAATATCATTCAAGGGTGGGGAGGGACGAAATTTCTGACGAGAATAATATATTTGTTTTTTACGTCAGCCCCCCTCCCCCACCGGCAGCTCCCTGTTTTGTTAAGGGTAATTAGTAGAAGTCCTCCTCTTCAATAAAACATTTTTGTAACGGGATTGATTTTACATTGTAAGATGAGCTTTCACCACCAGGAAATTCGGTTGGTGGTTTTCCATGACATCACATATCGACTTCCGTACGTTACGACTGGGAGGGCATCAACTTCATTTTCTTCTAACTCCAATTTCCATTTCCAGACCCTTTTCGTCGAACTGTATTCAACTTATCCAATTCCAAGTCATGTTCGAAGATGCCGACTTTATGAGATTTTCTTCAAGTTTCCATAATTCAAGAATATTCTGGAAGGGGGAGGGGTGGTGATGGAGAGCGCGCTGGGCGGGAGTGGGGCCACTGGAACATCAGTGCCATGGAATCGATTATGACCTTGGTTATCGGCTCAGACAGACAATCTTAACCCGTGCATGATGTTTTCTCATCAGGTCACTTTCGAGGGGTTGTGGTCAAGGCACACACACCCCAAAGACTTCCCGTCAGACGGCTGGCTGACTCGATTCAGTGACGTCATCGGGGCATCTCATACAGCCGAGTATCGCTTCTGGGATTACGGGAGGTTTGCCTCGGAAGGATTGCGCCAAGTCGCTGAGCGCGGAGCGACGCGAATGCTGGAGAGCGAACTGAAGGCAGATGTATGAAAAACACGCACAATCACTTTAATTGAGTAAATGTCATCGCTCTTTGCAAGTGCTAGTGCATGCTTAGGGTGTTCTGGATACCAGTTATGCTATGTAACTTGCAATTTATATCGAGAATAAGTGATTGCGATGCACTCAAATGGTGTTTGATTTATCGTGGTGTCGTTTCTGTTTTAGAGTCAGCACATAAGGACGATTATCAAAGCGCGAGGAATCAGCTATCCAAACGTGACTGGGAAAACATTTGCTGTATTCCGGGTGGATCGTAGGCACCATCTCATGTCGTTGGTGTCTATGATAGGTGAGCACTGACTTCACCTCAGAGAATATTTTCTTTGTGTAACTGACCTCCATTGAAGAAAACTGCGAAAAGAACAAAGTGGAAGCTTTCCTGAAATTCGTTAAATGAACTTTCTTAAAAATCTTACTGAGAAATTACGTCGATTATTATCGATATCTCAGCAAAATTTACAGCTGCGATCTTATAAAATGTGTCATATAGGTACTAGCTAGAGGACCGTTATTCTGACCTAAGAAAAAAAGTGGCAAATATCTCTAATGAATTGTGCTGTTTGAAAAATTACACCACATTTTCCAGAATTTTCCAGATATTCAACAAGGTTCCAGAAAATATATTTCGTATTTTTCTCATGTTCAGACAATAACAGAGAATGCAAAAAATATGCAATCCAAAATTTGTAATTTTTTTTTTGTGCTTTGGGTTGGGTTTTGTTGAACCTTATGCAAGGTTGTTTTCGCCTTTCATTTCAGACCCATCACCTGACTGGATAGTCGGAGTTTCTGGCCTGGAGCTGTGCTTACGAAATTGCAGCTGGGTTGAACACAAGGTCCTAAACCTCTACCCATGGGACGCGGGAACAGACAGTGGCCTGAAATACATTGTAAGTACATACAATATCATCATTGGAGTTTCATGGAGATCAAGGGCTGGGATGCAATTCAAATCTGATTAATGAAAATGCGAATCTATAAGATGGCATTTTTTATCCAGTTTGAACATTTTTACAGGTTTTGGTGAAAGTTCCTTATTAGGTTGCCCACAGGTGTGAAGCCTGTCACAAAAAAAACACTCTTCCTGAGTTTATTTTTTCACAGACACTGCAAATTGAGTTTGTAATTTTCTTACATTTTGCCATAGTCATGTCTTTAAGTTGCCTCAAGATCAAGCAATCCAAAGCAAAATTTCTTTAGCACTTTGATATGTTACAACCTTGATGAGCCAATTTGTCATTGGCTTGCAGTGGGAGATGCCTCAATGAGAGTGTTCGCCTAAAAACCAAGTGTCTAATTCAAGTGTTCCACCTACAGTCTCCAGACAGCAGAACATCTCCGAGGGAGACTATCCGTCGAATCACTTCGAGTTTTCCTAACGACTCCAATTCACCTTTCTACCACCCGTCTGGCGCCGAAATGAAGCCCCTGGCTCGTCTCTACTTGACTCGACAGCGCCTCTACGAGAAAAGCTGTGCCGACGACGGTGTAGGAGACGAAAATTCCACCTGGGAAGATCCAACGCAATCGACCGGTTAGTTTCACATCCGTATCCATGTACATAATAGTCCACTTCCACTAGTTTTTCTATTCGTGTTCTAATACCTGAATCTTGTGTACTGGTCGGTGTTGGGTGTTTCAGAATGCGAAGTGAACGAGTGGTCCGACTGGTCCCCCTGTTTGGCCAGTTGTGGCAAGGGTATCAAGCACAGACAAAGATTCTACACGAATCCTTTGAAAGCAGAGATCCAACTCTGCAATCGAATGCTCACCTCGCGAGCAACCTGCTATGTAGCACCGTGCGGGTAATCACCAAAATTCCTTGGCAGCAAATCTTGAAAATACTGTTGGTAACTTCTGGTCACTGAATCGGGCATGTTTTCGGTTTCCAGTGAGGATCCAGTTGTGACGAACCCACGTTGCCAGTTAACGGAGTGGACGCAGTGGTCAGGATGCTCTGTGTCATGCGGCCAAGGACAACGTACTCGTACAAGGAGTTACAGGATTAGGCAAGGCAGGAAGTACTGTTCGTCATTGCCCAACGCTCCGCGCCTTCAGCAGACAGACTCGTGTTCCTCTCACGGCATACTCTGCTCGGACGACGAAGACTCGGTAAGGAAGTTAAATTAATTTTTCGTAAAACACGAAAAATTGCTACTTTTTTAGAAGACAAATTTGTGAAATCGTTGTAGGCTTGTTGATACAACTGAACATTTCAATAGAAGAGCTATAATAAATTGCTTGATGCTTGTTTTTATTAAAAATTCTCTGTCAATAGTTTGTTTGATTGCTTTGAAACATATATAGATACCATAGTTTTGTAAAATATTGTATCGAATTTTCAATAAAATAATAATTTGCACAAATTTTCAAAATGTTTTCTTATCATTTGCCTGTGACTAATTTTCCTTTCACCGTACGATATTATTGATTTTTAGTCTGCCATTTGTATGCAAACTGTTCGGCATGAACTTATTTACGCAGAGAGACCAGTGTTGAATGTTCGTAGACATGAGAAATCTTAGCGTGAGTTTTTGTGTGCCCTCAGTCTGATCCGGCCAACTGCCCGATGACCGAATGGTCTGATTGGTCGCCGTGCTCTGTGACTTGCGGGACCGGCACCATGATGAGGAATCGGATACGTGGAGTGCTGGACGACCAGCAACTTGCCATGATGGCTGACGCCGACGCAGATCTCGACGACAACTACCCAGGCACGATTATCGGTAGCGACGAAGAATGCTCGTCTGTTCGGACAGTGGAGGAAGTCGCGTGCCAAGCTGATGTTGCTTCATGCACCATGGAACCAGATGAGGCCAAAGGTTAGTATTTTTGGAGCCAATGTTGAAATGCACTGGATTTTTAAAAATGTATTTTAGAGTAACAGTTTGAAGCTGTGATGTTTTGCCAAAAGGCTGCAATATTTGGGAAAGGACTAGGAAATAAAAATGAATCAATGAGTTCAAATCCACAGTTATAGATGCTTAATTAGGGTTTTGGTATCGTGGGTTGATCAACTGTTAAAGCGTTAAAGGGTATTTCTATGGTGATTTGAACTTGGAGCGGCCCAGTATATCTTAGTCCTTAACTTCTTGAATTTAGAGCTAATGGATAAAACTTCATAAGGATAGCTGGGTAAATACAAATAGAAATCAATAAATTGTATCACCTTGTTTTTTGGAACAAATAAATTATAGGTAAGAGTGAGTAAATAGTAAAAACAGTTAGTCATAACAAGCACATTTTTACTTCCCAGGTGTATGTCAGTTGGAAAAGGACGTGGGACATTGCAGAGGATCGATTTTACGCTGGTTTTTCGACACGCAAATGTCATCATGCCAGGAATTCTCTTACTCTGGATGTAAAGGCAACAAAAACAACTTTTTGAGCAAAGAAGATTGCGAGCAATCTTGCTCGAGTTACATTGGTATGAAAAGTTCCATTTTGCCACAAAATATGATGTAGATTTTAAAAAGAGTGATTATTCGTATTTTGAGTACCAAACTTTTCGCTGATAATTCTTCATCAAAATTACATTACATTCTCTCACAAACACATTGAATGTTCCTGAAGCGTGTTTCATAATATTTTTGAAAATCAAATACTGGACTTGCAAATAACCAAAAAGGATATTTTGCTAAAATTTCTCGAGCATGCCAAAATAGGTTTTGTTACGGGGTTGTGGAAAAAATGAGATTCAATTAACATAATGTGTGTACTTTAACATGCTCTGTGATTGATACTCATGCCTACACAATGAAGAGGACCTAAAAGCAAATCGGACAGCTCGCCTCCAGCAATATGGTGTGTCTTTATCAGGAGTTATTTCATATAAACTTGCCCTACACGCCCACGCCGACCCACCGCCGACCGGCATAGACAACCACACACTGGATCCAAGTTGTGGTAGATATTTACACAATTACAAAGTCTTGTGCATGATGATTCTGCCACATGCTCGATCCAAGCTAATAAGATCCACACCGCGGTTTTAGTCTCCGATTTCATACATTTAGTTGTGTCAACCAACATTAGCTTCCAGTTATCACCCATAGTTTAATAATGCTTATTCATTTAAAAGTTATTTTTTAACATCTGGCAAATTCTAATTCCAAATTTCATCATAGACGATTAGAAAAAAAAATTTTTTTTCAATTGAAAACAAATCAATGCAGTCTCAAATATCAGTCTCAACTTATTTATGAAACTCAGGGAGGCTTTTTGAACGATTTTCTCACATCGCTTCAAGATAAATTATGTTTTTTAGCTGAAAAACCACCAACTGACCCTTGGCACGGATTCAAGTCGAGCTCTCACATTCGGGACCCTGATGCGTCCCGCCAATATGGTCTGTCATCGTTACCAAGTGTGATCGAAAGTGCCACAGACACCCCAAGTGTGGACCCTGTTAATTGGACCCAGCCTTCACCCACGGTTCTCTGTGAAGTCACTCGATGGAGTGCTTGGTCTCCATGCAGCGTATCTTGCGGCAGAGGATTCAAGGAAAAAACACGACGTATCAAGGTCTGATAACTTCCAGTCCAATGAGTTAGGTCGTTTGCCCAAAAATCATGGTTTGATTGAATAATTGCTTACAGAACCAGCCAGGGATGGACAGCAGGTCATGCACAAAGAAACTTGTAAGGAAAAAAAAGTGCAAAGTAGCTCCATGTGGTAAGTAAATTATAATCAATTCATCCAAGTTTTCTCTCTTCTGAACCAAAAATGCCACTCTACAACTTTTTTCAGATTACCCAGATCAAAGTGATGTGAATCCCACATGGGGCGAGGCATTAAAGCCAGACAGAGGTAAGTATATTTTTGGGTGTAATAGAAATGGTTAAATTTAAATTAATACCCAAATGAATATGTTTCAATGGGGTTGGAACCAATATTGCAAAGTGTGTAAATTTAACAGCAATAACAACATAACCCATTTACCATCAACTTTCTTGTATTAAGAACGGCCGTCGTGGATTGCAGAGACGCTAGATTGCGAGCTGGCACCGTGGTCGTCTTGGTCGCCATGCTCCATGTCGTGCGGACTAAGTGCCGTGCAACAACGGACTCGCAGCATCATTTCTCCTCCTGCGCCTGGTGGCTTGCCATGCCGTCACCGGCTTGAAACGCGATCGTGCGCTCTTTTACCTTGCTTGCACTGAGGCTAAGCACCCATCATACAGAAAACACCCAGCCCTATGATCTAACCAATCTCTACATCTATGCACTAATGGTTATGCCATGTACTTCTGAGGCACAAAATACTTCAGTAATAAGTGAGACAATAACCAATAAAACTCAAGAGACCCAACGGTGTCATGAGTATTAGATCACTTTTCACACAGCTTGTCGCAGATTATCATATCTATGTTATCAAAGTTCAGATATATGCTTAGGTGCATCTTTAGTTATTTCTATGACTTTTACAATTTTATTTACATTTAAAGTAAATTCTGGAGGAGAGACAGATTAGTAAGCAATGTAACTGTTTGTTTACCAATATCATGAACGGAACAATGCATGATTTGGTTAAAAAACAACATGTTTTTGTAAGAACAACAACAAATTGTATAATTTCAAAGTAAAAGTAGCAATATGGTTACTAATAAATAAACAATATCAAAATTATAGGTTGTATCCTATAAGAAAAATAGTGGATTAGGAATATAAGTACCTAGTGCGGAAGATACTCGTGTTTCTTAATTTCATTGCTCTGAACACTCACTATCAGATCTAAGAAAGGGTACCTATTGGAGCTTTCAAAAATTCTTAAGTATGTTGTGACTTGCACTATGCATGAAAAATTACTATAATCAACTAGGTACAGACATTTGTTGTACAAAATAAATTCTAGGTAATTCCATACTAATAAAATATGCACAGGCTTAATATACCACCATGCAATTTCCTGGCTGTACTGTTTAATTACTCTTTTTTACTCTGTCCAATTATATTTTGTGACTGGGTTGCATCACTGTCGTCTTGCTTTTTTGTTTTCTTCTTCGTAGGAATTATTTGAAATTTAATGTCGTTTCCTTTTTGTCTTTTTTGAGTTATTCTGCCTTGTTCCTTAATGGCTTCATCCATCATATCAAATACTTTTTCCTGCAGAAATAAACATCTTGATTAGATACTGAGAAAGTGCACTCCATGAAGAATTTAAAAGTGCAGACATTGGAATAAGAATAAACTTACAGCTGATGCAGTACTGGTTGATTCACCGTTTATAACCACTTTCACTTCATAGTTCTTTGAAAGCCACTTGATAATATTGTTAATTCGAGATTGTACATCATGTGCACTTATTCGGTGTGATAAAGTAACCATTTTTTCTCCTTTTAAACTAGCTTCTTTATTTGCACTTTTTAGCAGCCTTTGCTTTTTATCTTCTTCAAAATATTCTTTGCCAGTCATTAGTTTATAAACTGCACGTTCAGTCTTCGTATCAAAGTCAACCAATTTTACAAGCTTCAAATCTCGACGCCTAGATATTTTCTGTGCTTCTTGAAGTGACGTAACGAGTAGGCTGCTATCAGTTCCGATGAGAGTTATTTTAGGTCCATTGCCAATTCTAGCATGACCGCCAGGGATTTTCTTCTGACCTTTTGATCCATCATCATTGGCTCCACTAAAAGATGAGAGCCGACATGCGGAGTAAATACTGAGCATATTTTTCTTGCGGTCCAAGCAACTAGATAAAAGTTTAGAGTGAATTGGTAACAAAAGCTTCAATGTGCTGAACCCTATTGTGAAGGACCTTACAGCCATTACAACAGCGGAAAAGAAACAGGGGTTAAAGGCCTTAAAAACTGTTGTGCATCGCTATCAGAATTGACACTTTTCACTTGAATATACTGTTTTAACTAAATATATTGTAATATGAGTAAAAAGTAATGGTTATAATTAAGATAAACACTTTTAGGTTAGCTTGACCACATGTAGAAAGAGCAACAGCTGATTCAAGCACGTGACCTCCAACCAATATCAGCCGGCATCAACTGTCAGTGTCATTTAAAAATTGAAGCTAGCTGCTCGCCGTAGTTAATCGGGAAATACTTTATGATTAAAATTGCCGAATCGCGCACGCGATACATGTGCCTGATTAATAAGATAAACTCCTCTACACTATCTGCCATTTAAAAGAGATGGCACAACGAGCTCGCGTTGTGGAGCTTTACAAGAAGGTAATGCCATTTGTTCCATAGTCTGGAAGATCATTGTTGACACACATGATACCAGTGTTGATAACACTCACTATATTCAATTAAAATATTAATAATTAAAATGCAGGCGTGGTTTGCAAATGTTAATTGCATTTTCACTCGTAGTAGCTATTTTGGCATCCCATTGATATTGCTGTAGGCTTTCATTTTTGATTTTATCTTTTTCCAGCTATTACACTTAGGACGGGACTATCCACAGGGGTACGACTACTTCCGCACTCGACTGCATAAAGCTTTCATGAAAAATCGTGATGTAACCGACCCTGTAGAAATTGAGTCCATGATTGCCAAAGGAGAGTATGTTGCTAAGGAACTAGAGGCGCTTTATATGCTCAAGAAATATCGAACTTTGAAAAGAAGATACTACACAGAAGCACCAAAACCTAAGTGAAAAAAATTGGGGGAGGCAACTCAAAGGGTCATCATACCTTAGATTGTATAAAATAATCCTCAAATTTGTTAATCCTCCTGAAATTGCGAGGGCATGATGTTTGTTGCATCGATGTAACTCTGCTCATTGGGTTCCAATATTCTTGGATGGGAGTAGGTACACATTTCAAGGATCCATGAATAAATGGAAATACTAATACTAATAAATAAATAAATTTCATAGTTTTGTGCAAAGAATTTTATTTAATTACCTACAACCTTTGAATCCATATGTAATCACAATAATTTTTTTGGTAGTACCAGACTTGCCTAGATATTAATTTAAATGTAATTTTGCATTAGATAATTATTGCCCATGGTATAAAATAATTTGCTGTCATAAAATTTCCTATGGCTTCAAGCCAAGTCTAAAATATTTTAAAAATAGCATTGTCCAGCAAAATTTGATTTCCTCTTAGCTTATTTAATGCCAAAATTATTTGGTCACAATTTTTGGAGCTGATTCCAATTTCCCGGAGATCGTCTGCCGTTAGCTTGAGAAGTGTTTCGACATCCAGCTGAAAATGAAAATGTAAAGGTAAGTACAGCTAGGTTGTGTATATGTACAGAATGAGAGGCTGATATGTGATTGCCAATATTGAGGGCGTAGCAAATTCAATTTTGGTATCTTTATATTATAATTTTATTGTAGGATGGCGTGAAGGTATGTATTTTGTAGAAATGCTTTTTTTACGATAACAATGGCACAAGGCTAGGAGAGGGGGATCTTCAAAGTGTCTTCCGTGATACGTAAGATTTTTGAAAATATTTTCATGTCTACAATGACGACAATGACTAGGAACTTGGTTGAAATTTTGGAAAAATTCTGGAGCCGTATTCACGTTCTGACAAAAACCGTCTGGTGTTGAGAGCCACCCTGAGTTGATTGATACACTTCTATCTGCACCGGAATTATTTCTTGGAGAGAGAAGACACTAGATGAATCTTGAATCCATGTCCAATTTATTATTGAAGGGAGAAAGTTCAAAATTCCCTAACATTTCACTTAAACTTGCTGAAGTTTGAGGTGTTGACCGAAACTTCTAAAATAACTTCATTAATTCGCTCTACTCTATTCCTAGTAAAATGTGGCGTTCATTCGTATTCGAGCTGTTTGGTGATTGGAGCATTTTTGCTCAGAGTTCCTTGTAGTTGATCAGAGAAGCGTATGAACGGAATTAATACATTCTTAAACCTTTTTTTAGAGGTAATTTCTACATGAGAACTTGGGGGGGGGGGGGGGGGG
>LVVV01432225.1:0-14499 GCA_001676325.1 Amphinemura sulcicollis
ATCTAGATATCACAGCCTCCTGGGACGCACTGGCCATTTGGAGCCAAGCTTGAACTGTCAGATTTCAATTGTCAGTAGCACTGTAAAAATTGCTTTTATAGCACAAATTCACAAGATATTGAAGAAACAGTAGTGCAAAATCTTTTCATCTCTTTAAGAAACTTTGTGAATCAGCACCTAGTACCTTACTTGACTTTTTAGTACGTATTTATTAAGTAATTATGAGGCATCTCAAGATGGGTAGAATTTTTATCTTGCCAGTCAAGGTGCCGAATCGGTTTCAGTACAGATCAGGAACTTGCACAAAGAAATCACCAAAGAACTGTCATTGTTGGTAAATTCAATGCATTTTAAAGATAGCAATACCATATTCAGTCATTGACAGCCAAATTATACAATGCATTTGCCTTAAAATCGGCAATTTCTGGTGCCAAGGTGACGTCATGCGCGAACCAAACGCAGATTCGTCCACCGGAGTGCCATACCTTGTCAACCATACTTATACCATGGGTAATCCCCATCTTTCCCTTCACCCCACATTGCGCAACACACACACAGTTTTAGGTAACAGAT
This sequence comes from Amphinemura sulcicollis, assembly GCA_001676325.1. Taxonomy (NCBI): domain Eukaryota; kingdom Metazoa; phylum Arthropoda; class Insecta; order Plecoptera; family Nemouridae; genus Amphinemura; species Amphinemura sulcicollis. Next base: position 574 of record LVVV01432225.1, read on the forward strand.
ACAGATTTACTTGCAAATAGACACTGTGTGAAAAAATATATATTTGGTTGCCATGTAAATGTGAACAGTATTATTCTCACAGCAATTCAAAAAGAAAAAAATCCAAACAGTCACATTGATGATCAATTTAATTTGCTGTGCATGTTCATTTACAGATTGGCATACACAAAAATAATTTTAATGTGCAATAATTACACAGGCTAACGTGAAAACGGCAGAGGACTTGCACTTAAGTTCCCTACCTCATCCTTAGTTTCCAACAGCTTCCAACAGTTTTTAACTTGATCTCAGTGCCATCAAAATTTCAATGATACCCAATCATAATTTTTTCTTATAAAGGAAATGCATTCCTGAACTGGATAACGTATCTATACCTCTAACAAACTCCAATTTATTATGATGGGGATAACCATAGCACAGAAGATACAAATTAACAAAAACAACTAATACAATGAATGATTGCAGTACATAATGCCTACCTCCTGCAAGAATCCGATATTGTTCTCGCTTTTGTAGATGGTGATTATCTCGTGGTTTTGGCGTGGGCGCATCGATTCTACAGCAAAGTCTAGCTCTTTACACGTGGGGTAAAGCATCCACTGGTTCCGCTTATAGATTTTGTCAATAGTCATGCATCTGTAAAACAAATTCCGAGTAGATTAATGGCCGGCAACCCAAGTAGTCTCGTTTTCTGCAAGTCACAATTACTGCAAAATAAATCTACACCAATTACTAACCAAAGAATTGGAAAAACGAAATTTGCTCCCTACAAAAAAGTAGTTATTTTTTCCCCCTAAATAATGTTTTTCACCCAAAACATGCTTTTCTTCCAAATCACTTATCAAGTTATCATTCTGCTATTGCTGAAGGTCCTTCATAACATTAGAGAACAAGACTCTTCTTTAAAGGTCATTGCTTTTCAGCTGGCTTTTATTTTGCTTGTCACCAATTTTTAAAAACATTTTGCTACGCTTGTGATTGATTCGCTTTCATTATTGGTTATTTTTAAAAAAACTGAGGAACTGTATATTACGTGGTAAATTACAGAGTAATTTAGCAGATTTTTAATAACCGTGAATTTTACAACGCTAGCCACAGCCTCAACTCGATTCCGGGCCCTTATTCCCACCTGACAGTACGGTACCGAGCCATCAGAAAGGCTCGGCCAGCTGGCATGGGTCCCCTGGGAGCTGGGAGCTTCACAGGGTCCTTGAAATGCGAAAACGGATCAGGGAACAACTCCAGGAACTTCAGTAGGTCAAAGTTGTCCTTGAACTGCTTCTCAAGGGCAAACTGAGCCTGGCGTCTTTGGTACGAGTCCAAGCTTGGATAATCCTTCTTCTCCAAGGCGTCGGCCACGAACCGCTGAGAGAAAAGGAAGGTTTGCGAGATAAGTTCACAAATTATTGGTGCTGACAGCATAACTAGTTATTATATTCTAAGACATGTGTATTTTTATTTTAAAGTCCCCGTTTTCAAGCCTAGTTTTGAACACTGAGTTTGAACCTTCCCAACAGGCTCACTAAATGTACAAAGGCAATGATAGTTGCTTGACTATGGGCTTACTTTCAACTTAAATTATTAAGAAAATAAAAATCTAAGACTTTAAGTATTGATTTTATAAAATTAAAAAAAAGAGTTAAAATGTGTACCTATGTAGAGAAATTTAATATAGGCAAAAAAATGGCAAACACCATCCTACCTTTAGCTTTTCTGAGTCATTTTTAAAACTTTTATACTGCGTTTCTAAATATTCCGGATCAGCATCGGGAAGAATCTCCTTAAACGCTTGAAATGCAGCCTCATGATCTTCTTCTGTATTCTTTGGTATGACATCCATCATTTCTGGGTTGATTTCGAGCTGTGCCTTCAGCGGCAAATCCGGCAGAGCTAGAAGCTTATCTATTATAAACTCCACTGGGTAGTTGTCGGCCAGCTCGGCGCACTGCTCCTCCAGGAATGCGACTTGTACATAGGGAAAGACCTCACGAAGTTGCTTCAAGAACTTGACAGGCGGCAAAACCTTTTTTACTTTCTTCTTAATTGCACCAGTCGACTTGGAAGGAACCGCCTCTACCAAAAGTTCTGATTTCTCCCTATAGGCCAGTGGAGGGGTATCAATGCTTGTCTCCAAGATTGTAGAAACTAATGGCTCTTTTTTTATAGGAACTTTGAAGGGATTTTGGGCGGTTGCTATCATGGCATCAGCAAACGTGGGTGGAATTTTGTAGGTCGGCGATGCTCTGCCTGCATTGTCTTGAACTACAGCAGGCTTCACACCTGTGTCGCTTTCTGCACCACTGTCTGGCTTTGGTTCTAAGATGACTCTGTTGGAAGGACCCAAAGACCTGGCATTACCCGTAGCAGCCTCTGGGACAGAGCTTTTCGAAAGATCTATTGCCGTGGCTGAAGGACAAGCATGATTTTCTAGTTCCTGTTTTGCTTTGGAAACTTTGGCAGCAGGCTCAGCATGGCTGGCTGTAGACAGCTCGTGAGGCTGAAGAGCAGACGTAGACGGAGCTGCTAGAAGCGCCGTGTTCGCGGTTATTCCGAAAAAACTGGCAGTACCCCTTGATGCCTCCGGAGCAGAGCTTTGCAAAGGAATTCCTGTTGCTGTGCCAGTTAAATGTCGTTTTGTTTCGGAAACTTTGGCAACGGATGCAGCAAAGTTGTTTGGATTTATATCGTCACAATCGTAAACAGATGTTGATGGTGCACTTAACATCATTGGTGCCTCTGCAGTTTTCTCCTCTGGCCGAACGCTCGTGCAGTTGGCAAATCCAAATCTATTTACTTTAGGAACATATTCCTTGAATTCATCAAAAATATTTGCTATTGGAGTGTCCAAAGGAGTACCCGATTCTACAAGAAATTTCGGGAATCGAATCTGGTTCGAGTATGGACCGAAGAACAGTTTGGTTGTCGTATGTGGCTCGGGTGAGTCACAGAGTGTGTCCATTTTTAGTTTCGACTTCTTGGAGGGAATGGGACAGCCAGTAACTTCTTCATCGCTTTGTTCCGCTGGTGAATCAATCTCGTTATTACATTGTAGTTTCTGTATTCCATTTCTTGTACACTCATCTTTCTTCACAAGGTTCAAGACTTTGGAATAATTGGCATCAGGGAGAATTTTTACTACCTTCTCCTCGATGAGCTCAAGATCAGGAGTGGCATTATTGTTGGGATCATCATCATTGTTATTCACATCATTATGAATCATCCCTTCTGGAGGTGTGAATGTCGTAAAGAAACGGCGCTCACCTGGCTGGTCATTGGCCCCAGCTTCAATATCTTTTTCACGCTTGCTGCCAGAAACATGAAAGTCAAGTGGCTGTTCCTGGTAGGGCACAATCTCCGGAGTCGTATTACCGCTGACGTCCTCCACCTCCACGACTTCCGGGGATAACACGTTGTAATCACTTATCGAAAAGTCATTGGAAATTTTGTCCTGAATGCTCTGGACAACAAAACGCACACGTTCACAATTGTCCTCATTTGCCTCGAGTAATTCATAAATTCTATTTGCATCGAAATTTATTATGTTCAAGTCCTCTAGACATTTTTGTACAGCTGCAACGTCCTGGAAGAGCAGAATGGTTGCCATTGGGTCAACCAACTGCAGATCCTAAAATAACAAAAACAACACCGTTGTAAAAGCACATTGTGACAGCACCAGCAGTTGCATTTTTTTCTGTAATAATGAGCAAGCCCATATTAAAAAAAAAAAAAAACAGATGAAAATAATGACATCATCTTTGGCTATTGGAAATAAGCAGAGTTAATTTTGTGGACTTGAATGTGGGCCCAGAACTGTGTACTACAGATTTCACTAGCCCTAACTAACTTCTTTTCAGTGCTTGATAAAAAAAGCCAAAACTAGGCTCAAGGGAACAATACATTTCTTCCACTTCCGTCATCACCAATTGACGGTGTGGAGCGAGTCAAATAAACTGGGGTATTGAGATATTCATTAACTTGGATTAAAACAGATTGGACTCAAGGAAATGATTTGTGAGTTTGTAAGTCTATCACAAATGTTCTTTAGTGTCGTAGCTATGTTCTGTGGCCTTGCCACGTAAACTATCCTGTGCACTAATACGCATAGTTTAGTCAAGTTATTTGCATTCATATTCCTGCTAACTCTAAACCGACTGGCTACAATGTTGGAGAAAACATTTTGCAAGTACAAGGAGGCAATAAGCAAGCTTTCATTATAAGATGTTTTAGACTGTCTTTTTCTACCTAATCTTGGCACTAGTTTAAAAAAAACTAACTCAAACCAGGGTTTGAGTGCTAAGAAAGAACCGATTTTCCAGCATATTGAAACATATAGACACTAGTAAAATGTAGGAAAATGTGCCAAAAGGCTGGACAAAATGCAAATGAGAAGGAAAGAAAAGGGAAACGTAGCTTACTGGAAAAGAGATTTATCAAATTGCCACAGAATTAGTGACGAATAAATGTTTCGGCTCTGCCTTCTTCAGTGGCGTAGGTCGAAATACCCGCTCTACATCACTAAAGGAAGCAAAAAACATTTAAAACATTTTTTCCAAAACATTTATTCATCACTAATTCTGTCACAGTTTGATTATCTATTTTCCTGGAAGCTGGTTTCTTCTTTTCTTTCCTTTCTCATTCACATTAACTAGGTACTAGTTCTTCAAGAATAAGATCTGCAGAAAGTAAGCTTTCGTGTTCATTTTCTCTGGGCAACTTTAGCAGCAGATTATATAATTATGTACAGATGGGACTTCTGAATCAAATGCTCCGCGAATATTTACAGCCAGAACCTAGCCATTCATGAATGCTTTATTTTCCTATCGTAATAACTCGAAAGCATAGGCACTAATGCACTCAAACACGTCGAGTACATTGGTATTATTAGTGAAAGAAGTGTGCAGAAATCGTTGTGTCCGATAAGAGTAAAAAACATCCTGGCATTGAATTCTATAAATTCTAAAATCCACTGTTAATAGCCGCGAACTAGGCATAGAGAAGACGACAATATAACCTAAGTGAAGTAGCGGGGAAACCAACGTCGCAGACTTTAAGAAAAATGTGATGCATTGGAAATTAAGCAACCAGAAATTATTTTGTAACATACCTAATAATGTAACAAATAACTAGCGAATATTAGTAATAGAACTTAAACTGAATAGAAATAGACACAAGCTCAATATTAACGCAATCTCATACACGAGTTGTAAGCACCCAAGTAGATTTCAGGCTATGACAGTAACACTGACAGGCATAAGCGGCAGTCAGTGTCCAGCGCAGCGATGTCTTGTGGATGAAAGAGGAACTCGTTGTGAGCGGTTTTGATTGGCTACCGAGAAAAGGCACCCCCCCCCCGAGGAACCAATGAGATCTCTGTAATCTTCCGGCGGGCTTTTGAAATTTGTTCGGCAAGCAGGCAGATTCCTGAACACGATTACTCTATATTTCAAAGTTGACATTACCTTTGGCGGTTGGCCTCATCCGGCTTGGGTTGAAATGCTAAATACCAATCGATTGCTGACACGTGGACATAAACTAAAGCTTTTACAAAACTCTGTGCACAACTATTTTGTTAAAATGTGATTGATTTGCGGTGTTGAACTACGCACTGTTATGCCATCTGGCCCTGTGGCACCAGTCTAATTGCGCAGGTGAATGAGTTGATGTTGATGAACCCAACTTAGCATAGAAGGAAGGAGGGAAACCCCGGCACAGGCACTCAACATTCTTCGGTCGAAATAGCACTAACGTTGTGCTCCAGCCAGCGTTAAACCACTGGTTAAACCTACAAGACATTGCGCTTCAAATGGACGAGATCTAAATCTGAGTGGCGTTTAGCGAGTGCCCGTCCTACAATTCTTGCCCGCAGTTGCTTTTAATTTACACAAATAGAGAACCATCCCAGACGGAGGTGCACAAAATACTGAATTTGGACTTTGTAGCATAAATAATAGATGTATCGTTTTGGCGGGAGTGGGCCAAATCAAAATTTTCGGTTTGAATTTGATCTGAATCTGAAGTGTCCAATAGATCGACTCTGGAGCTCAATGGCCGCTAAACACGGTAAGCATATATCAACTCATACATACAAACACACACACACACAGACATGCCTATTGCATGTGGCGTCGACCGCGTCGACGCGTCGGCGTCGAAGGGTAATTGCTTGATGATCAAGTGCCCCGACGGGACGGTACCGGCACCACCCTAGCCTCCGCGCGAACCGCCTCGAAAATATTGGCGTTTCCGCGGCGTCAGACTCAGGTGGCGCTCTGCCGCCCGCTCTCGGCGCCAATCACACTCACACACACATAGACACACTCACAAACACACACTTTTCGCTCACAGCGCGCGCCGCGAACACGGCGCCCTCCGCTTCTTAACACTCTACTGCTGCGACGTCGGCGTCAGCGTCGGCGTTTGATAACTGTGACGGAGAACTTTGCGTACGCGCGGTGAGAGTTTGGGTACGGGCGTTAGCGTGGTCCTTTTGACGAGCTTCATGATGTGGACGACAGCGATATGCATTGACGATATTTAAAGTCTGGGTGAGATTTGGCAAGGAATTTAGGGAAATTGTTAAAAATACACGTTTTAAAGTCGTGCTAAACGAAAAAGTGGACTTATTACGCGGCCTTGAGAGCGAGAAGCCAACGGAGACACGTGAAAAAGTGTGACAAACGTGCGATGGTGTGAAACCAAATTGCTCGTCTTATCAAAATGATTTTGAGGCCGTGTGACAAATAGGGTAACCGTTAAGTATCTCGAATCGCATTCCGGTGTTGTGCATATCATTATTATCTCTGGTGTTGTGTGCCAACGAGAAATAAAACCCGCCCCACGACAGTAGACTCTTGCAGCGTGTTGCAAGTGGCCTCTGCACTCGCGGCGTCGTGTGACAGGTCGCGCGATGGTACGACTTACGGCTCACGACGCCGACGCCGCCGCCGCGAGGATAACTCATCGGCGTCAAAACTTACGCCGTGGGGCTATCACCCACAAAGTGGACGTCGTCACGCACCGCACTAGTCGGCACCCTCTACCCGACACATTCCGTGACAGAAGCGTCTGTTGTCAGGCTATACTCGCTGCTTGAGAGTCGCTTCGAGAGTGCCGATAGATGTCAATCGGCCGACAGCTTTGTGACCAATCATTGACAGTCAACCAGAGCGTTTGTTTACAAAATAAGCTTCGCGTTTCCTGTGTTCCAGTGTTATTGCCACCATTTTCATGACTATTATTATTCAAGGACAGTGAAGTTTTAAGACACAATGAAAACTTTAAAGGAATGTAATTTATCTCTATTGCGGCTTCTCGTTTCAAGTCTACTTAGACAAGGAGTGGATGTTTTCACTCAAAGTCTTTGGCGTGTTTTCAGACACTAATTGCAAACTCCGAATTGGAAAGTCCGCGTCGTTTTCCCGTTCGTCTTTGCTAATCACTTGGCCAAACTGCCAACATGGCTGCAGAAGGACCCAGCGAAATCGAAACTCTACAAACTCCTGCAAACAGGTAGTTATAAAATTACGTTCCCATTCCGTGCCGCGATCACTTCAAAGTTTGGAAACAAAACACTTTTCGTGCAGATGTAAAGCGAGTGGGAAGGGTGGAGGACCGAAGTTCCAAACGAAGCGCTATCCATTTGCCAGCATCGATTAACCCCAATACATCCTCATATTCAATAGACTCCAGAGCTAAAATCAATTCGTCATGTTCGAGCGCCATGCCAATCAGCCTGTCAGGAAGTAGTTACCTAGTACATGACACCGACGGATTTAGACGTCCAAAAAACTCAAAATACACGCAAATCACGTCAAATACGTGAATGATCGATAGCAATATCAACTCGACATGATAGTATATTGACTATATCATACATCTGTTGCGAGCAACGCGCATTTTCAAAGCGGAATTCAACTCCCAAGTCACATGCCTGCTCACGTGCAAGACTGAATGCCAACGTTCGATTTAAGCTTACCCCGTCGTAGGAAGCCATCTCGAAGCAGTCGTCGCGACAGAATGTAGAGACCGAATGAGCCGTGGCTACATCTATAGCGCGGTATGTCGGAAGTGACTGGAGCAAGTCACAGCTGACGGCTGGGATGAAGCGGGGCCGAGTTTTATAAACAAATCGATACTATCATAGGTATCTGCTAATTGCCCTGGGTCTGGTTCACCTCCGACCGATCGTAGCTATACATGGTTAGGGCCAAATCAAGGGTATTACGGGCAGACACGCATCCCTCCCTTGTGGTCGGTACCCGTGAGCGAATCAAGTCTACTTTGAAAACTTCTCTAGAGTTTATAATACCTTTGTAATACCTTCCTTGATGGCGAAACCTGTTGATCCCAGGAACCCTAACGTCAAGTATTTAAACGGCCTATGGTGTTCGCATAACGTATGGATGTGGGGAATCGATGGTTAGGTCATATTGATTTTTTAAATGATGTTAATGTGCTGAACCAAATTTAGAATGGTTCATGAAGATAATACGCAGCATGCGATGCGAATGAAGGAATTCGGAGAGTCATTTCAGTGAGTCATTTCAGAAATTGCTTTAACAACTAAGTCCAATTTAGAAATAAAACAATAAGCATTATTTTGATTCAAATGGTTATTGCCCTATGCCACGAATTGATATGTGATTTTCGAGTTCAGGCCTGAAGGAAATTTCTCTCGCAAAGGGTTAGGGAACCCATAAGTACTATAAGTGTGTGCTACTCTGTGCTATAAGGTTGGGGGTACCTACCTCTAGCTGGTGACCAACTTATATACACTGGCTGCACAACGCGGGAAAGGGAAACAAAAGAACGAGGTCCAGCAAACAAAAACGCTGTGACAGATGGCTATACTATTACGAGCCATGTTGATGATACCAATGCAGGGATGATGTTGCGATGGGATCACGCCGAGTCTTTGCTACGGCGATGTCAAGGGCAATAGAGTTCAGGAAGGTTGCTTCCAATTAGAATTACATGGTAGGGGGTTTTGACAAACAAAGAGTTGCATCTGTGGTTGCATCATACAATCTCATTCCTACATAAGATACTCTGTACTCTACTCTGTAGAAAGCCAAATGCTTTCAAATACTAATTGGTACCAATTGCAGGGTTTGAGAAATTTTTAGGAATAGCATTTCCTATGGTAGTCAGAAAGTGAGTGAGTTTCCTAAGTAGTGAGAAAAGAGAGGTGACCTTAACGTTGGTAAAAACAAAGATTGCTGAAACTAAATCATTCTGGATCCTGACCGATGCAAATAGGGTGGGCTCTGCAAGATATTTTTATGGATAAAAATAGTTCAACATTAAAGTATTGACTAGGTACAAGAAAAACTTCCAACGGTTGCAATCTGGCCGAAAATAAATGCAGCGAAACAGTCGGACACAACTGGCCGAACTCACTAAACCACTTCCTCATGCTTTCCAGCCAGCCACCACCGAACGAGGGTCCGCGCTCACGCGACCTTCTCATGCCGGTGATGAACGTCGAGACGAGCGTGGCATTCGACCTCGATGGCAAACCTCTCCCACCCGCCATCGCAACTCCAGCCCGCCCCGGTCCCGTATTCAACTCCCGAGCTGTCATCTACACGGCGGCAGATGCGCGGCCAAGACCGCCGCCCGCAATCCGCCCCCCGACGGCCAAGTACGGCTCGCATGAGACATTGCCGACTACGAGGCCGAAGCCGCGGTTGACAAGAGCTCACAGTGAGCAGGTCGACGCAGATGCGGAACCCAAGGTAAGTCACAGTCGCATTCGGCACAATAAAACGCTTTCGAATGGTTGGGGGAAGCCACCCTAGCTCCTAAGCCCAAGAGTTGTCAGGAGGGGCTGGGAATGAATAAGGGATGGGGCTAGGGGACAGCCGTGCCCATTTGATGGTGAAACTATCCCAGCAGTTGCCTGGAATAGCTTTGGGAAATCACGAAAAAACCACAACCAGGATAGCCGACCTCCAGGATCGAACCAAGGCAGACACGCTCTCATCCAGGCTCATTGAATTTGTTTAAATACTCGACATCGAATCATTAAATTGAATCCAAGAAACCTCACTCGAACTCTCCTTACTGAACGGTACACCTCCCTTTAGTTGAAACCTAGCCGTCACTGGCCCGTGTGTTTAACTCGTTGCAGGCGGCGGCCGGAGCAAACCGCTGGGGCGTGCTCCAAGCCAAGACAGTCGGCGCGCAGCAGACCCGCAAGGACAAGCGGCGCGCGCAGATCGTGGCGGCCGTCACGCGCCGCCTCTTCAGCGTCAAGAAGAAGTCGGAGGAGGCTGCTCCGGCAGAGCCGGTCGAGGCCACCGCGGAGGCCGCTGAGGAGGAGGAGCCTGAAGAGCTCAAGATCTGCGCTCGGGCGCGCGCCTCGCTCAAGGCGATGGTCAGCCGGCGCCGGCGCGCCGAGGTAGAGACGCAGACGGACTTCGCTCTGCGGACGATCCGTCTGAAGGAGATCGCCGTGGAGACTGACGACGTCGTCTGCAAGTACGACCGCACGGACAGCCGCAAGTCAGTGGCGACGCAGTGTTCCCGCGTGGCCGACGAGGTCTACCGTCGCTGGTGGCATCACTACGGCAACGGCGCCGCTTGGCAGCGATGGCCCAACGCCGTGTTTGTGACGCAGCACCGATTCGTTGCCGGGGACGACGAGTTTTCCGACGACAGCCTGGACTCGAATCACGACGGGGACAGCAAGATTGCCGAAGGCGACCGGCCGTGCGTTTGGAAGGTGTTGACAATCGCGTCGGGACAGCACTTCGGCAGGGTCGACGGCGCCAAAGCGGATTTGAAGGCTGCGGCGCGACAGGCGCCCAAGATCAAAGACGCAAAGACACAAGACGATATCAAAGCCGCCTCTGGGGGCGGAGACATCTTGGAGGCGTCGGTGGCAGAGTCTTTGGCTGTTGCCAAGGATTGCTGCTGTCAGGATTCAATCGGGGCAATGCAGGCAGCCATCGAAAGCCTGCAGAGGAGCTTGCGCGAGCAGAGCAACAAGACAGAGTCATCTTGTTTCATCAAGCTTTGCGACGGCGGCTGTCTGGCCAAGGCGGTCGACCGGCAGAGCAAGGCCACCCAGACGACGATTGCCATGACGTGCATGGCCATGCAGTGCCAAACGGGACAAAACAACGGCAAGCTCGGAAAGGCGTGCTCGTGCGCACTGTGTCGGTCACATCAGAAAATCAAGAGCTTCGTCTACCGCTGGAAGAACAAGTGCCGTGACTTCGACGCGGTGGACGTTAAGCTTGCAGTTTCAGCACAGAGCCAATGCTGCAGCGGCGATGGGGGCGAATCCGCGGGGCTAAAAAGTAGACCAGAACTGCGCATTCCATGCCCAGACACTAAAAAATTCGAGACTACGACTTCTGAAAGTAATGCTTCAAATCAGTTCCCTATTAACTTTATCGAGGTGCCTTTTGCTGGCAGTGAAACTTCTAACATACAAGCCTTGAGTGAGGAGATGCTGAACAACAACAATAACAACAAGTGCAGTGAAAGTCCTCTGGATAGGAAGTGCGCAGCTGTGCAGCAATGCTATTTCCCCGTAATGATGAACAACAACGGCCGAACATCCGTGATGGGCTTTGTCAAAGACCAAGATCACCAAACATTTTTCCTTCCAGTTCTTGCAAGCAACGGTTCGCAAGCGTCGAAACTTCCAGACCCGGAAAGTAGCCAAGAACTATCGATCCAGAATTGCGATTTTGACAGCGGCTCGGCCGATCATTTCAGGGAAGACGGTGATGTCGCTTTGCCTCGGTCTTTTCCCGAGCTGGCCGGGATGAAGACAGCCAGTGAAGCGATCGACGGCATCATCAAGCAACGGATCGACGCCGAGAAGCAGCATTGGCTCGAGATCAAGAGCCTCATCCTAGGACACGAATACCATGCCACGTCGTCGACGACGACGGATGACCGGGAATCTAGGGAGAGTAAAAACGTGGCCGCGAAGAAACGAGTGACGTGGAGGGACTACCGAGGCTACGGGAATCTGGTTGAAGTGAGGTCGGTACCGCCGAGAGACAAACCTGGAGCGAAAGATCCATGCAATAGTCAGCGGATCAGCAATTGGGACAAACCAAGGCAAGAAAATGTTTCCAACAATAATGCACCTAATATAAACATAACATTCTACCCATTTGTACAAAACAAACTGCAGTGTGACCAGCATCACAGAAACTATGGGTCAAAAATATACCTTTTCGAATCGAAATTGGACGAAAAGCCTAAGCTGTTTAAACGATTTTTCAAAACGTTTGACCATAACTGGGAAATGCCGACGAGTCAAAAAGGAAAAATAATGAACATGTTTCATTCGCGCTCCAAATACTACGAGGAAAAATTGGCGCAGCTGTCGATTCTACGGGAAAGACGCCGGAAGTGCCAAGTCAGCGGTTCGATGGGTGAAAAGCATGACCGGTCGTACTCTCATTTGATGTCATATGTCAACAACAGCGAGTCGACTCTAAAGAACCTTACAACAGGAGGGGCAACAAAATCGTATGGAATTAAGGAAGGTAAAGAAGCGAGCTGGAACATCAATGTGGCTGTGGCAGGCAATCGTTTACAGATAGGCCAAGAGAAACCATTCCAAATTCAAAGTGAGTTAAACTGTTTGTCAGATCTAGAGAACTACAATAATTGTGAGCTTTGTACGTGTGTACGAAGAAATTCCGCTGACATCCGTGAACGCGTTTACGTTTCATGTCTAGACCACGACAGTGTGCATGGTTGCAAAGAGATGTCATTCGTTCCACACACTTGTGAAATTGATAAACGGAGGGAAAGTAACGAGTTATTTGGATCTACGAAGGGATCCGATGTTCAAAACAGTGATAGTGGCCTAAAGAGCATTGCACTTCCGAGCAAATACATGAGACATCTACTTGCTGTGCGAAGGCAGATAGTAAGCACGCTCAGGGATTAAACGCATTGTTTTTTAGAACTCTGGGGACAACTTACACATCCAATGTGTTTATCATGTACCGTTTAATCTGTAGACACTGAAGGAGATCAATAGCCTCAGTAGAGTTCAACTGTTACATATTTCTACCTAGATGCATGAAATATGCTTATGTGGGGGCATTAAAATAATATGTATGTTCACGAACATGTTAGCAGCGCAGGTGTATTCAAACCAACATGTTGCAGGCGCTTACCAATTTAAGTTGGTATTATGATTCAATGTGAATTAGAATGGACTGATTCTGTAAACAATATCTTCTTCATTGGATTCAATGCCCAGGCTTTTGCTACTGTATCTAGAATACAATTACATTAGTAGGTATAGGAATTCACCAATGTTAGATGTATATTTAAAATTTAATAGGACAAAATAACATAGTAGTTAGTAGCTATCGTAGGTTAGTGGATTCTTGGATTTGATATTTTTAAGATGAAAAATAAGTAAATGGACTCCATTTCAAAGACTTGTATATTTAAATATTTTACATATTTTCATGTCTCATATAACCAATACCAGTGTTGGGGAGCGAACTTTTCAAATGCGAACGCGTTCATTTCTCGTGAACTTTTAACGTGAACCCGTTCAATTTTTCTTGATTGAACGTTTTAACTTTAAAAGTTCAGAAGATAGCGAACTTTTACAATTTTAAACTTTCAGTTCAAACGTTCACACGCGCCAATTTCGGGCGTTTCGACGTCAAGCAAGCTTACATTTTATTGGGTCTTTGTGTCCATTTCAACCAATGAGAGCCCCAGTTATCTGTGCCAAGAATAAAGACAATCCGGAATATTCCCCAATCGAAGCAAGCTGCCCGTCTTTGGGTAATTTATGCGAATCCACAAATTGCCTCTCATGTGGACGATCCCGGTTTCGATCCTGATAATGTAGGCTTAGTTTTCAGTGATTTCCTCAAACCAGCCCAGTTGTTAGAGCGGGAATAGCCGTGTTCATAAACTGGAAGT
>LVVV01432226.1:0-14519 GCA_001676325.1 Amphinemura sulcicollis
CCCCCCCCCCCCCCCATACCCTGATTCCTATACCAAAGCTGCTCCTCGTAAACACATTGTCGTCACAAATTATTATTCCATTTGTACACACACACACGCACATTACGGAATTGTGCGTAGCATATTACTGTATATAATACAAACACGCATGGCACGTACGAAAATTACACGTTTTAACCCCTCTAATTTAGCGATAGCCGCGTTATTTTTTTTCATACCCCCATATACCCCTATCTGACTCGACATAGCAAATCATTCGGGCTCTCTAATTTTTTTTTACTCCTCCCTTGGTTTCCCAGGCAAGCGTTTAGAGGGTGTTTTTTTTTTTTTGGGCAATAGGTCAAAATGCGGTGATTGAGTGCGTGAGTTGGGCGGTTTGCGTAGAATACGCACCTCGCGATGGCGATTTTATCATCTAGTTCATGCCAAAAGCCGGAAGGATAAACGTGAGCCTGGACCACTGGAGAGTAGCCATCTTCGTGCAAAATTCAACCAGTTTTTTTACTAGTTTTACAAGAAGCTATTTTGCAGTTTACAATAGTACTTAGTTTGTACTGAAATCATACAAAGATATAAATTGTAGAGCCTTTTTTCATCAAAAGTATTAAAACTATAACTAAACATTTCCAAGATGTGTGGTCAAAAGTTAAAACTGACCAGAAATGTTTTAGCTTCTATGCAAAACATAGGTTTTAAGTTTTTAAATTTCTTGTTCATCACTTCGCTTGCTTATCCAAAAAAAGCATCACTCAAAGTGTCACATGGGTTATTTTGTAAAATATTAATTTCTACCTAAATGTGATTTTTTTGATAAAGCAATGTTTCACACAAGGCATCCCGGTTCAACATTTTTTATACTATAAATATTTTTCACTACATGCTCATAATTTACTTTTGGCATGACATTCGGTAAAAGATTTATGTTGGACATCGGCTATACTTTAGATGAACTTCAGTTGAGTCTACCGTCGCAGAGATTGGGTTGGAAATAAGTAGGCATAGCGAAAGTAGGTAACTATTTATAACACCTTCTCAGGCAAAGACGTTTATCACTAGAATGTATTAGACAGGCGTCGGATAATTTACAATTTGTGTGGAAATCTGAGATTTTTACTTGAAGATGCAATGGAGTGGCAGTAAAATTTATTTTAATTCCTACAGTCAAACGTTAAATGATTGAGGAGAAAAAGTGCTTTATTAGTTGAAACTAGTTTTAAATTACGAAAGCTCGAAATGGGCAGTAAATTTTATTATTAAGTTTGCAACTACACTTCCCAAAAATGTCATTGGTCCCGGGTTTGGATCCCAGAGTAATTGACATTTTTGAGAAGTGCAGTTGCAAACTTAATAAAACAAAAATTGCTTTGTTCTTTGAGAATGTCAATTCTCAATTCTTCTAAGAAAAGATAATGAATTTTTTAAGTAGTGCATTCCGTTAACTGTATTTCAAAGAGTAGAAAAATGTCACAAATGCACTTCATCCGAATTCTATAAACAAATCTTGAAAATTAATTGAAATATCTACTGAACTAAACAGCTACGGTTTCTGAATCCCCCAGCTCTCAGCCGCAGGAAATCAAAGAAGATGAAATAAGAACGGATAGATGTTTAAGATTCTACTTCGTACCTACACAGATCTGAAGTTGTGATTTTAATTTTCATGTAAATTCACACAACAACACAACCATGTCTTTTTAACAATCATCAATTCCACTGACAATTCACTGACGTAGAAACAGAGAGAAAGAACCTAACTTTTCAAGCGTATCTCAACAACTGATAATTTCATTAGTAAATCGCAATCGGCTCCATCTTAAGTAAAACGCCATTCAAGCGACGAGTCTAGCGTCTTATCAGTTATCACAGAGTGTTCGACATTCAAGTCTTAGCACAGTGTCTTAACAATCAACAAATTGCGGACATTAGAAAGGCACTCGTACGGAAGTAAGGCGGAGAGGCAAGGAAAGAGTAGAAGGCGAAAAGGGGGAAACAATAGGATAGTCGGGCGTCTGAGACTTTGAGGATGAAGTCACAAAGAAATAATCGCAAGAGAAGAGTGAATAGAATCCTCGCCCACCCCCACCCGTGCTCCCCTTGTCGTTCAATCGAGCTAGAATTTGGGCGATGGTTATATATCCAACGAAATGAAATGGAATGTGACATAAAGTTTTTGTCAACAATGTTTAAAATGGCTGCTACTATAGAAGTCGAAAAGTGTGAGAAATTATTTCTAGAGGGTTTGTTTTGTATCGTATTCAGTGTTAAGGCTATAAGGACACTGCTGGGGGAGACATTAGTAACTTATTTTGCATTTCTTCATGGAATTAGTTGTTACTTACCAAACTTTTATCCTTTGCTCTATTCACGGTTATTTAAATTGAGTAAGTTTCTAGTACCTTTGTGTTGACTGTTCAGATAAATCGCAAACCCACTTGTAAATTTGTTTGAAATTTTGAAATTAATTAAATTAATTAGTTTTGATATTTTGAAAATCAAAACTTTTCTATGAAATGGGTCGGGACATGGTTAACAATTCTCTACAGAACAAGATTCGAGTTGTAAAACATGAATAAAAGGGAAATTTATTTGGAAAAAGACCATCAGACATTGCCCCTCTATCAACTACCTACGAAAATGTATTGGTATATGTGTATTTTATGAAGAGAACAAATCCTGTACGGTTTGTGACGTTTGAGCAAGTATAGAATTATATCATTGCTTATCTCCGCCACTGGTAGACTCAATGAGGGTCTCCGGCAGCGTTGAAAACGAAATCCGGCTTGCGGGTCGAAACCCGAGTCAGGCGTGGACCGAAATGAAATGTGTGTCATTCCACGCGTCCTTAGGTCGCTAACTACAAGCCTGCGATTGAAGATTTAAAGTATCTACATGTAGGAGAGATAGGTGATTTGTGGGACGATAGGGTAGAGCGGAAAGGATAGAATTAGCACTTGGGTTAGGTTTAACCTTAGTTTAACCTTCTACTTAGTGTTTCAGTACTTTCAGTTGATGTTGAGTGTACTGAAGATCCATTTATTGGATACGAGAGTAGAAATTTCACTTCCTTGCAATAATTATAACGCTCTTTAAATCGTAGGTTGCGTTTTTTCCTGTGTTTCTGTGCGGGTTTGCGTTTGCTCAAAAAGTTGCGGCCAAACAAAAGCACAAATTGCAAGACAATTTTTACTGTACTTTGGGTCTTAGGGTTGGTTAAGTTTTTGAGAATACGTCATGCAATATTTGGCTTTGTGTTTAGCAATTTAAAATCAAAGAGCCATTGTTCACTCCCTAAATAATTTAAAATTGAATTATACCTATGTTAATTAAAACGCACGAAAAATAACATTCGTACTGGACAATTGGTAAAACAGGCAAGTAGAGAATCTGAGTTACATGAGCCACTATATCATGTTCTTCGAGTTACAATCAACCATATTCTGTTTTGAAAGGACAAAGCTGAAGACCCAATGGAATTCTTAGGTTACGCTTACATTAACTTTGATTGTGGATGAAACATAATTCACGGGCAAATGTTATTTTTTGCATGAAACGTGTAAATTAACTAATTCTATTCCTATAAATTTCCGGTGACATATAGACAGGCATTTAACTCTCTGATCACCATGTAAACTGACCATAAACAGGCTGTTACCTTATTGGAAAACGTTTCTATCTGCATAACTCACCATGTCCGTCATAAAATTGTTTACACAAACATGGTTTTGTATATCGCCTATTGAAAATCACTGAACCAATCGCAAATATGCTAAATTCGATGAATGACAATGCCGTCCATTTCGCCTGTGATTCTCATTTTAAATGGTTCGTAAACTGTGAACAGGATTTTCCTCTGATGAACACGTGCATAACAAAAAAAAATCATATTGTAAATAACCATCAAATAATGAATTCAGATTAAATATCGATGTTTATGTCGACGCCATGAGAAAAAATTACTGGCGTATTTTAAGTTCCATCGTGATTTTTGTGAAAACATGTCGCAAAATGTAAAGTTTTTGAGACTCAGGTCTACTTTCACCTTAATTTAGCACTCGTTTTGAAAAGACAACTAACTGAACCGAGTTTTTGAATGCAAAGAGAAAGAAATAAATGTTTTCTCAAAGTTTCGCAACAAATTCTTGTTATTATTTAGGGGTATAAACAGTTCGTGTTCACAGAAACAAAAAACAGGTTATTTAATGTTTAAAGAAACAAAATATTTTATTTAGTTGAAACCCCCTCTTACCTATTAACATAGTTCCCAAAAAAAAAAAAAAAGTTTTGAAAAAACTAACTCAAACTGGGTTTTGAATTCTAAGTGAAAGAACTAACTGATTAAATCACTTAGCATTCAAAACCCAGTATGAGTTAGTTATTTAAAAACTAGTGCTGAGTTTAGGTAAAGATATATGAGTCTTAAAACTCTTAAATAATAGTTCTTTCTCATGCATTTAAACCTCAGTTTTAGTGAGTTTGTTTTGAACTTGCAAAAAAAAGTATGTCACTCGACCGCTTGCAAAATGATTTAACTTTCGTCCAAAGCTTTTGAAAATATATCAGTTCCTGTTTTATTGGAGTCTGATTTTATCCAACCCTATGAAGCGATGGCTGGAGCCAAGTCTTGTTGGCAGTCATATTGTCGCTGCTACACACAATTCTTGACACCCTCCGAAATGGAACAGATTTCGCCACGCAAACCTACGCACTTTTGTATCTACGAGCAACGCACACTTTTTACGCACTTTACAGTTCATTCGCCAACAGAATTTGGCACGTTTTACAAATTGAACACACGACGTAAGAATTACATTGAGTACAGAATATAATTTTAAATGCCACATATTAAAAAATATTGTCTTTTATTTGCACATTTTCTAAAAAGGACAATCTAATAGTTTACTTTGCAACAATGTTTCATTCCTTGTCAAACAAATAACGTTGTTTCTAAACCACTTTACTATGAGTCTATAGCATACGTACACATTTTTATGTTGCCTTACTTGTTGTAATAAATTGTCATCAGATAAATATGGGCTTTAAGTGATGCAAAATTCCAGTTTGAGAATAATGATGAAACCACAAATTTAAATTCAAATGAAATATTATAATAAGCCAATTTGTAAGTGTCATTGTTGAATATAACCCATGTTAGGGAAATGTACAATTAATTTTGTTTTAATTTAACATTGGCGAATGGTCGTTTACGGAATGATTTGCCATTTTTGTGAATTTATATAAAGATATAAATACTTAACTTGGTACCTATATGTTTCAATACTTCTAGATCTTATTTTAAGAAGTTCGATAAAAACCTTCAATTTTATTAAATAAAGCTGTTCTAAGATTGAATTAAATTGAATCTTTGAGTTTAAGTTTTTATGTGTGTCTCACTGGTAAAAAAAGCAAAAATAACAAACTTCCACAGCTTAATGAATAAAAACGAGACACATTTCTTTAACCGTCTTAAAGAGGAGAGTCAATTTCGCCATTTCTCCAGCTTTGAGACGGAACGGAGTTGGCGTAGTCGCTTCATTTCAAGCGCAAGTCAAACACGAACGGAGAAGGCAATAGATTTCCCGGAAAATTGGACCTTGGCCCGTCGTCTGAGAGTCTTAACCGGGGAAACAGATGGAAGTTCATGGGATGGAAAAGAGAGCTACGGTTCACGAATCGTGAAAATCGAAGAAAATTTATTAATGAGTCGGACATTGGATGGCGGCCATGTTGACAGAAGTCTTGAGGCGGTTTTAGTGACCATGGATGAAGCTTCGATTAAGTGGTTTCTTGAATTTAGATCTTGATTTGTGTTGATTCGAGATCTAAATTTTATAAGGAAGAGCACACTTAAATACAATATCATTAGACTCATGTCTAAGTTGACCTAATCATAGCGCTTGTTAAAAAAAAAATTCAAACTGGGATAATTTCTAAATGTTTCGCAATGAAAATTGATATAGGTGTTTATTATATTCTTATATTTTTATATACCTATAGATATTTTATTGTATTTTAATTCTTCTGTCTGTTTAGACTAACCCGTGTTTTAAATGCTAGCGTCGACTGTGATTTTGACAAACTTCGTAATATTATGTAGGTTCTGGAAGTTTCCTTAAATACTTCTTTCACCCTTGGAGTTGAGAAATTATCTAGTGTTTTATAAAACCACAGTTCGCTAATTAATGGTTTTAGTTTGACCTTCACGCAGTTTTTCCAGGCTACAAAAAACCATTTAGTTTTATTTAGTGACAGCTCAAAAAATCTAAGTACAGTAAAACGCAGAGTGGTTAAGAAACCACATCTTATTTGAACCCCTAATAATTCAGTTTATTATTATTTTTTTTTAATAATAATTTTATAAATCATTTTAAATTTATATTATTAATTTTTAGAGATTTTATAGTAAAAGTAATAAAAATAACAGTTCTTTTCCCAATGGAAAATGACTTGGTCACTTCCTAATTAAAAAAATAATTTTTAGAGTAAGAAAGGTCCTTTGAGAACCAAAGTTAACTGCAATTATGTAAAAACCCAGAATTAGCAAGATTTCCATAAGGCATTTTACCAGAGAAATTACTAACGTTTTGGGTTCAAAACTTGAGAGAAATCAAGTAAGTTTCAGTCGTTTCACCGTCAGCACATGCCGATAACTTTATTTGAGATTTAACACCATGTCTCACCAAACCGACACTGTACCTCCCATCCACATCCTTCACCACAACTGCATAGCAAATAATAACTCACAAGACGATTTATTTCCAACAAGGCGTCTTACGAAACTATTTTCTTCCAAGTTTTTGTATTTTTTTCTAGGGACCAACTGACGGGTTTGCTTCTCCGAAAAATTCCCTAACGTGCGATGCCTCAGCCGGGCGTCGAACTGCATTGATTTCCATTCTGGCCCGAGTGAGCTAGTGTGGGCCTCGTGCCAAAACGTGGATGCTTAAGAGTGGCCTTCTGTCTACAAATGGCGGGCACTTTTTTGCCAGTGTCTTTAACAAGCGGTCTTTAATAAATGCTTAAACTTGTAAACATGATATTTGACCATGACAAATGTAATATAACTAAATAGGGTGGAAAATGTACAGCAGATTCTATCGTCACCTTCTTGTGTATATTAATTTTATATGCAAATAATAAAGAGGTAATGTATTTGACGATATCTTGCCACTAAGGCCCGGTATTACAACCAAGGAACAGCACTGTTCATGGGAACATCCTCAGAACAACAGCAAAACCAATTCATCTGCTGGCTGTCACCATGGTGATCCCTTTTTCCCAACAAAGAATAAAGTTGTTCGTAGATTGTAATACCGGGCCTTAAAAGAAGGTATCTCGAAAATAATTTAATACTCGCTTTCGCACGAAAAATCAAAGCTAGATTTTGAGTGTTTCTATCAAAGATTTCCTGATTACAAATAATGTACGATCGTTGAAAGTTAAGAAGCTTCATGTTCATGTAGAGGTTGGTAAAAACATGGGATCATTTGGACTCAGATAGCATACAGCCTCTTTATTCAAGCGAATGCTTTTATAACATACTCGCAACAACCATGTGTTTCGCCTAATGCACCGATGGTCAAAGTAATATAAACTAATAAGTAGGTTATAGTTTTAGCAATTTTAGAAATCAATGCTAACATGTTGTTATCGACCGTTAATTAATTGTATATCACATTTTAATCCATGTACAGACATTTACTAGCACCTCATGATAGTTAATTGCAATTACTTCAAATGTACGTCCTTAATTAATCTTATTTCTGATTATTTAAAATTTTGAAATTATATTCTGTTTGAAAGTTACAAGCGTTGGATTACCAATGAGTTCAAAGTTAACCAAATAATCACCGCAGTTACGTGAATTACTCTCTTTTACTATAAACCATTAATCAGCCACTAAACAATCCTTTGCTTGATCGTTACTTCTGATCTGTAGAATACGAATTTCAATTGGCAAGCGGCAACAGACATTTTAAATAGTAAATATTTTATTTGTACGAATGTTTCTAGGGCTGTAATAAAGCGTATTTTTACAGTGGATTATCTATTCGTTGTCCCAATTCGATCAATTCTGTTAAGTCGTATTTTGCTGTTGATAAAAGCCTGTTTGACGCAGAATTTACGTAGATTCGGTTTCATGCCACGCAATTTTCACGTGAACCGGCAAAGCGAAGAGAAAAACAACGGAGTGGTGTAGCAATAAATGCAATTTAAACATTCTAGTTTGCTGCCAGCGATGTCCTCTGCTACCGTATGTGGTAATAATTGGACACCGAACCATGGGGTTTGTTGTTTTTGCCATCGTTCCCCAATGTTAATGGTTATGATTTTCTTAACAACAGCCAAACAGACGTTATATTTTGTTGGTTCATCGTTAATTTCCTAACGAGTTTCTGAAAAATGTGACATTTCGCTTAGATTTTCAATTAATGAAAGTTTAACCTTATCGTTGGGACTCTGTTTACTGCAAACCCTATGGCAAAGCACTTAAAAGTATGGCTAGGACTCAACTTAAAAGGCTGCTTAACATTATTGCTGGGACTCAGTTTACTACAAATCCAATGAAAGGACGCTTAACATTAGAGCTGGATTTTTTTAAACTGCAATTCCAATAGTATTGGTCAGATATTTCTGAAAATATACTTGCATAAACTACAAAATAATAAAATAATGGCACGATATTTTTGCGCCTATGCGATATTTACAATCTGGCAACTGGAAATGAAACATGAAATGTGACGTGGTTAGCACTTCCTTGCAATGTGTTACAAGTCTGTGCGATAATTTCACAGAACCCGTTGGCGCAAAAGTATGAAAATGTGAGCGCGAAAAGGCATTAAAGTGACATTTAAAAGCAGACCACAATTTAATGTGTGCTAGGGTCCGTCGGCGAAATCGTGCGCAAGGGAGCGACTACTTTGCATTGCGTTCTGCTTGGAAATTATATTATATTGCTGCAAAGTTTTAGAAGAGATTTTTTTTTCTGTGATAAACTCGCTACGTTTTATTTTTATGTCCAGGGGGAATATTATTTGTCGGGGTGTAGAGTGTTCGAAAATTTATATGTGTATGTCAACTTTTTAATTGACTCAAATTGGAACGGGTTACTGGTTTGTAAATTTTCGTACGTTGAAAGTACAGCTGAATCATGTGATACAAAATAAAATATGGGTGATGCCTCAAACATTTATTTTTACTGTAGTTTTGTCATATGTTTGGAAATGATAAAAACCTCATACTGTTAAATATCAAAGAGATAGGACAAGAACTTTGTTAGCTTGCTTTATCATTTTGTTACACAACGAACCTGTATTGACATCTGTAAGACAAATTAGTAAGTTCCATCGTTGTTCTTTTTATAGATGTCACAGATATTTAAAATGGAAATCCTAAAAAAACTGTTCCTTAACTGAATTTTATATTACAAACCTGCACCCTCCTTCATATTATTTCATAAGTTCCTCTTCAAATTTTTGATTAAATTCTCTCACTGAGCAACAACGAAATGTATTCGCTCCAGAAGAATTAGCCAGTAAAATAATTTGTTTTCTGGTTTTATTAAACATTTTCACCCCTCCGAAAAAGCACCCTCGCTATTTTCTACAGGTACCCTAAGAAAAGCTTCATCTTGCGAGAGATTCAAGAGAGCATTTATGATAAAAACTCGATGTGATTTCAGTTTTAAAATTGCAAAAAATATTTTGATAAAATGACAAATTGATTTAAAGTGTTTAACGACGCACATCTTTGGAACCGGCTTTACGACACTGGTGGAATGGCGTCGGCAAGTTAATGGGGAATGACATTAATTATTATTTTCAGTAAATTAAGAGACCCGGTGCCGGCAAGCAACCTATTTCTTTCAAAGAGCATCAAAACGACCCCCGCCATAACGTCCATTTGAAGGATAGTGAAACTCAAACATCAGTATACGTTCACTGATTTAATGCTTTCTAAATGATGATGAGCAAGGCGTCTGAAGCTGTTTCTCTGAGTTCAGTTCTTCAAAACCCTCTTCCAGACAGAACCGGTCATGTGTATAGTGATCACTCAACCAATACCTTAACCACCGCAATAATGCTTAACGGTGATCACTCAAAAACATGTGCTTCCATTTTTAAAACACGTTTTTAATAAATGTCTACCTTTTCCCTGGCAGCTGTGCATCTTTTAAAAACACAGGAACCATTTCACCATTTCACGACGAAGTAAACTGGTCATGTTATAAAAAGACGAACATTATTGCAATGTTCCACGGAGCACCCAAATAATCTCGGCAAAACTTTTATTAGGAAAGTTTCACAAACTCTCACTGCGCAAGAGATTATAAACGTTTTCACGTGTGGACCACTTTAATTTCGCGTAGCTTTTTACAAGGCTGCCAACTGTTCGCGTTTTATTCTAAGATACGGGAGCGAGCACACTTCGGTCTCGATCGCACCGAAAGACAAAACTAACGATCGATTTAATTTAGTTCTTTTAACGAGCTAGCAAATTTGTGTATGCAAGTTTTTTTTTCATCACTAATGAAACTTTTGAGAACCAATAAGAAAATTTTACTATTTGTGTGTAATTTGAATTCGTAGAAAGCGTTTGCAAGCTGAACTCGACAATGGAAGATAACGACTGCTAGAAGTTTGCATCCTTTTAGCTTAATAACGAAACGATTGCTCCTAATACAAATATCTATGTTACAGGTTTATATTCCCTTAAAAGTGTGTTGAAAATTGATGTCTTTGCATTTAGTTTTCAGTGCTGGACATACGAAATGACTTAAATTTAAGTTCGATGAATTTTTTTCCCCTTGCACCTTAAAAGAAGTCAATACACAAATAATGCAGGATCGAAAAGCCCCTGTGTCATCTATAATTATCATTTAAAACTTTTATAACACAGAAATAAAAGCTTTCTTCAATTGTTGCGGTTCTTTATGCCTTGACATGAACCTAAAATATATAGTTAACAGTAAAAGAGTAGTGATACCTCTTGGTTGCTCTCCTTTTAAAGGTCATGGGGCAATCCAATCAATTTATCACATCACTTTGATCTTGTCGCGTCTCGATCGCTAGGATATCCATCACATAAATGACAAATAATTTCACAAAATAACCACAAAGTGACAGTGAGCTTCGACAGAGTTCTAGAGTTGAAAGTGCAAAGTCTGTCGCCGCTCAAGTAATTGCATTTCGTTGTCAGTGGTGAATGGATACTTACGTAGAAACCACTTGCGCTCATGTGAGGACAATAGAGTTACGGACCGTCGAATGTAACAAGTTTATTGAATATAAAGGACCTTTTGTGGCAGACAGTTTACTCCTGGGATGGAGTAAGTTTTTTTTAATTTGCGATTGGCGTGGAGGAGCCGAGTTTGCTTTGCGGGCTGCGTTCAGGGACATGAGCTGAAGGGTCATAATTGCTCTGCTGATTGCGTTCAAGGATAAAGGCACAAAGTAAAAATGTTGAAACATTGATTGATTTTGGGTTGCATTTATCCTAAAAATAAGGTAAGTTTTTACTATTAAGTTTGCAACTGCACTTTACAAAAATGTCATCCACTGCGGGATACGAAACATTGCGAGTTTTCATAATTTAAACTAGTTTCAACTAATAAGGTAAGTTCTTAAAATTCAGGCTGTCTTGAAAATACGATATCAAAATGGCTTCTAAAATTTGCACTTACTTGAATATAAAATTTTTATTCGATTCAATATCATGAATTAAACACATATTTGAAATTCACTGAAACCAAGGCGCAATTACAAGAAAACAGAATTCCAGTCAGTACACTTTAATGAGCAACGTTTTATATTTCGTCGAAATATACGCATGCCTGAGTGTCATGAGTGATTTGAAATTCAATTGCATTATCACCATGTGGCGCTGCGCCCTTTGATGTCAGCCGGACTGTGGAGGCCGATATCACGTGACAATCGTCACGGCGGAAGGGACACCTTTTTGACGGCGAGAGAGTTGGCACGATACACGAGATGTGATATTTTGGATGTCGTTTTATTTTCATTTCAAACCTTTGATATAATTGTGTTGAGGAAGAAAGTGACAATGTGGTATAGTATTTTGTGTGAATTGGTGTGAATTGCTGGCAGCGGAAGCAACATTTCATACATTTACAGATGCTGGCACACCGATTTCTAAACGGGCTGAAAGATACAACTAATTGAGAAATGTTATTGCGCTAGGTACTGCTTAATATTGAAAATATGAACTGAAAATAAAAAGGGGTTATTTGTTTTTCTTATTTTTACTGGCAGTTCATAGTCAGTCAAAGTTACAATAAAACATAAATTATTTTAATATCATTACTGTTTTACAACTTTCACCGTTTTCCTAAAAGTTACATATTTGCTTACATAATGTAGTAAGGGGTTTCATTTTCGTGTACAAGTTTGGTACATATATGCAGTTGCAGTTCTTCAAACTCAGTGATGGCTTAGAAGTTGGAATTTAGTTTGAGCAACGCAATAAGAAGTTTCGTGGAACAACAAGTGTTGGTGATTACTTCATATTTCGAATCACTCATCATTTCAACTTGCCAATGCTTGCAAAGAGTTTTCCTAAATTTAGCGGTATCAGCATCGAAGGCTTTCTTCACCTGTCAATTAATGCAAAATCACAACGATTTCTCTCGTTTGAAGCTCATGAAAATCTTTTCACCTTATCACCTTGAAACCTTCACCCAATATATTTGCAAACCTGCGGCAGATACTTATAAGAGAAGCTTTTACGGCTGAATCAGACCTACACTGCAAAGTTACTAGAGATTTTGGATATATTCATCGACTTTAAACTTTAAGCTAAAATTATCAGAAATGTTTTAGTATCATTGACAAGTGAAGGAGTGCAGATTATAATTTTCTGCTCTATCTATCGGTGGCAGCGTTATTCTGCACCGAACATATTAACTGGGAAATCGATCTTCCCCAGCTACCAAGACGAACCTAAGCAAGCAAAACTACGCTGTACGTCGAAGATGTCGCCGATTTTATCGCTTCTATTTTGTTCGTTAATATAATTGCTCGGAAATGCAAGTCGTTCTACCGGAAGTCATTAGAGTGCGCGTCGTGAAAAGGCCCCCGAATCCAGGACAAGACTCTGGTTTTAAGGACGCCTTCGGAAGACGCGAGCGGTGACAATTTCCTGAGTACTGATTGGACGCCTGACTGCACGGTCCTCGAATTCTGTCTACCGTTGGTCATTTAGTTGGAGAAATATTCGACCTCAAGCCTCGAAGAAATCGAACAAGCATTTTGCTTGGAATGAACGTTCTGTACTAAATCTGTTTAAAATAAATTTAACTATACTTTTAAAACATGTTGGAAAATCTTATCATTCAACATTGAGGAGCATAGGGAAAATCTTAAAATTAAGACGCCTAGATTTTCTTGTGTCTCGGCTCCTTAAAGTAACCATAGGATTTACCATAGTATTTATGATTCTTGATACACCCTAACTTAACTTACTTGGATAGTGAATGAAATATTGGAAGATGAGTAGCTAGCTTCCTTAAAAATATGAAAAGAAGCAGTGGTTTTTGCATTTTTGATCTGACCTCTTGTTTCTTCCTACTGTTTTGGCAAGTACCTCCTAGAACTTAAACTCAGCTGCTTCATTTAATTTCATGCAATGTTTTATGATCTATTATTTTAAAAAACCAAACATAAAATAATAATGTATTCCAATTTTACAAATAATATCGTTAAGACCTTGCAGAAGATGACACTGTTAGACAGGGGCTGTCTTCCTAAGAGCGGTCACTTGTATTGGAAGGTCGGTGGCCATCTTTATCATCAGGCTGTTTGTTGCATTGTTTGTTCCGTGCTGGGAGTCAAGGTCAAGGTCAGTGACATATTATCTCTAGGAATCTACGGGGTCTGTGATCTAGCTTCAGTTAGTAGTCTACGTAGTTAGTTAGTTAGTCTACGGTTAAAGCTCACCTTTCGTGTTTTTGTGCCCATCATTATTTCAATTTTTAGTTGTTTTTATAAACGTAATGTGCAGAGTAATTTAATTCAAAACGCCCTATAAGCCTTGAAACACGTAACTAAAAGAGATTGCAGAGCATTTAAAAAACGAAAACAAGAAGATAAATGAGAGTTTAGGCATAATAATTCATTTATTATTCACTTTATATATTCACTTACACCAATTCATTTATGTTCTGCGAAACTAAATGTAGGTATTTTATTATGTTTTGCAGAAGGTTCTAAAGACCTTGGAAATAGAAGGTTCAGTTCAGGGTGTCATGAAGGTTAGTAGCAACTTCACGTTTCATACTGAATTTTAATAGAAATAGCTTATCACTCAGAAGGAGTGCAGGAATAAATTTGCAAATTCTAAGCCAAAGTCAGAATCAGTGTAATAAAAAGATTATTATGGTTTCTTCATTACTTATAAAATCTTTATCTTAGAACGCCCACTGATATACCCACCTGTGTTTTTAAAAAAGAACAAGGTCGGGAGCACAGCTCCCTCCCTTGGTGCCCATAGGGCACGGTTATACG
>LVVV01432227.1:0-14553 GCA_001676325.1 Amphinemura sulcicollis
CCCCCCAAAAATGTAACCATCTCTTAAAAATCTCACGTTTTCGTCCTGTCAGGAAAGCCACATCATCAACGTCCTGATCGCTCATCACTCTCTGTTGACGACGCCAAACAACAGCTTCGATATCGCGGGCACTGTTCACGATCGAAACCTTGACCAGTTGTTCCCTGGTTTCTATAGCCACTCTAACGGCTTTCCCCTACAGGCTAGAACTTTCTGCCATGGCGGCCGCCGGCTCGAAAGTGCCTATAACCCCTCTCTGCACCCTTAACCAAAGTGGGTGGCTGGGGGATGACTCGAGTCAGATGATTCCGAGATGCACAACTTCACAAACTAAATAAAACACCACGTATAAAACACTTCCAACTTTTATCACAGCCTGTAAAATGTGAAACACGTGAGCGGGTTCCGGCAAACGCGTGCGTTTGAGATGAATAATCCAATTGAATAAAATACGACGAGTTGATGTTAGTGGTTGGAAACAAGCGGGCGGGTTTCCATCTTGATGCACTACTGATTCGCGTGGACCCCGCTATGTGGAGATTGGCGTCGCGCTCGGACCGACGCTCGATATCGACGTCCCCACCCCCGACAGGCGTCGTTGCTTACATCTCGGTAGCCTTGCCGGCCGGCGTCGGCTGAACGATCAGTGCTATGTAGTCTGTGATGGAGATAGAGTATACTAACGGTGATGGACTGATGGAACTAAGATCGTTATATGTTGCCTATTCGATGCTATATGGACGCTATTTGGGCTTTGACCAATGTCGCCTGGTTTTACCAGTTTCTAAACTCCGTTGGATTTTTGTCATGGCAACAGCCTATCGCATGCAATTAAAGAAAATGTATACTCTTAGTTAGGAGATGACTGAGACTTCATAAAGTTGATGAAATCTGGTATAAAACCTATAGTCTTCCAATTCACTACAGGTTTCCACCAACATCCATTGTATGGGCATTGGCAAATTATGTTTATGTCTTCTGCGCTGATCAAATAAAACAACAGAAAATGCACACATACTACATTAAACAGACCCCCATGAGAAGGTCAGCTCGGACTAGTCAAATTGATCACGGCTCACAATCAATTGTAAAATCGTGGTATATTTTTTGCTAGCTTACTCCTCCATCAAATAGTTAGTAGGTATGCGCAAACCACCTTTCCCTCGATTGGATTTTTTTGTTGCAATTTTTAATAGATATGCATTTATTTTAATGATTTTCTTTTAGGACATCATGTACTTTGGAAATAGGGTGAGGGATTTGCTGTTGAGGTTCACATCAAGCTCAGGACTTGGTGTAGAGATCCGAGATGTTGGTATTAAAATCATTCGTAGTTAATTTAAAATAGTACCTACTAAAAACCAAATTATTTATGTTAAACCGTTCTATCAAAAACCATCGGTGCAGTGCGATTCCTCTACAGTTTTTTTTTGTGCTGGATGTAAAATAAAATATCATGGTCACTTTCTACCCACACACTGACGATGCAACTTCGCGATGGTTAGTACTAAGCTGTGGTGCTAGGTTAAATGATAGTTTGAATTTAACGAGTACCATCCATTTACCCACTGCAATAAAAACAAACAACGGTTGTGCTCATGTGTAAACATAGGGCCTACTAATAAAAAAGTATCAATTCAGTGTAGACTTGGCGTTGACTTTCTTTTTCGGGCTATACACTAACTGAAAATAAACATTCTTCAAAATTGCACCATGTAGCTGACAGAGTTACATACTTACTTAACATTAAAACGTAAAATCTACATAAAATTAACGCTTCGTCGGTTTGCTAAACGTCTTGAGACAACAACAATATATCATCACCATTAATCAACCACTGACGTCATGAAATTATGGCGCTTTCAACTTGAACGTTGAGAAGAAAAGTTTCCCCCTTGAATTTCAGAGACAGGAGTTATTTTTACAAATAAGATGGTTGGCGGATCGCTGAACGCACATGGGTATAACTGATCACCGTCGGCGTCGTCGGCGTCGTCGTCGGCCCGTGCCCGCGCCCGTGCGTCGAACCATGGGGCTATTTTGGGCTCCTACAAGCTATATCATAAACAAGTATTTATCGAAATTTTTTAAGCGAATTTAGATCGAGGACAGAGTTTTTTTTTTAAATTAATTTTCGTATGCCTATCGTTTATTGCATTCTTATACTTTCTCGGTATGTATAGGTGTCCTACGTAATGTTTGAACTTACGATCTCTGATGTGACATGAAATTTACATAATGTGTGATTGCGTTGCATGCGCGATGGTTGTGGGCATTAATTAATCTGCATAACCACAATATACCACAGTATATATATCACAATATAATACCAAAGATGTAAGCAATAAGCTTTTCGGAAATAATGCAAGGAAATATGTACCGTAGCGAATCGTACCGAAGTTACATATTTCAATCTATATGAGACCTTTTTTTCGGTTTTCTTTATGCAACCCTATATCTGTGATACAACATTAAGAAATTTACATTGTTTTCTAAATCAAAGTCAAGGCAAAAGTTCCGCAGTTCGTACCCAAAGCTGCTAACAGCTTTGAACTTTAAAATGCCACTGGTATATAAAGTTTGTTAAATCGATATTTTCATGAAACTGCATTGTGAACGGAAACATTAAAGTCCAAGCAAGATATTAACTTGGCATTTAAACCAATTGAAACATCAAACAGCAAGGCTAATTAAATTCGTCCAGTTTGTGCACAACATTTATTTCTGGTGTATTTAGCGTATTTATCGGATGGAGTAACTGCTAATGTTTGCGACGGAAAAACTGATGTTTTCGATGTTATTGAAAGGATAAAATGAGTTAACATAATCAGAAATCTACCCATTTGGCACATGAGTACTTGATGAAAGCATGCATTATCAAGGAAGACTGTGTCACGTGCTAGCTGTCACGACATTATAACATGCAACAAAATTGGTTTTTGTCACGACAAGCAGGATGCGTTATTCACTTACAAGTCCATGGTAAATGAAAAAAAAACGACGAGAAAAAACTTATTTTAAAATGTCATTGTGCCGCGCCCGTTGCTAATCATGCTTACGACGAATTAACAAAAAGAGTAAATCAGAATGTGTGTTCGTGTGACCTGTAGAGGTATGCCATTATGTATGGGGCGTCTTGGAGAAACACCTGGCCACCTGAGTTTCTTTCGCCCTCTATATCCCGACCACGTTCGATCGCCCCGACCTTTTCGCCCGTGTACGTGTGCGGTCATTTAATACTTCCAAAATTTCATGACCATGGCTGGACTTACTATTTATTTTGGGTGCGTATCCCCGTGAACCAGAGCTATCATTTTTGGAATAGAAAACATCAAAATAGTGCCGTGGTACAATTTCTTTGATATGATTTACTGACGACTTGGCTCTGTGTGTTCTCAAACGGTTCTAAGCCCTGTTAAACTTTGTACCACATGCCAACCGCATTTTTACTATAACAAACACTTTCTGAAACCCTTTGAAGTCGATTTGTTGATTGATTCTTGGGAGATTAATTCGCAGCTCGTGCGTTGCGAATTTTTCATTTTCTAAAATTGGCATCGTACAACCGTTTCAAACAATCAAACGTAAGCATTGAAAAGTATTTTTTGGTCGCACTTGAATCAATATAGGTACGGGAAACCCACTAACCGAGCGTTGTCACAATATTTGGTTATAGCTGGAGGTTGTCATCAGCGACTCTGTGGCCCTGTCGAGAGACTCGTGAGGGTGTAGACAACATGCATAGTAGTTTGACTCTCTGACTCTCTATCCTTGACATGCACGCTTTACTTGCCTGGCAGGCGACATGCATAATTTAGTTAGCGAACGTTTACCTGCGGTTTCCGCGTCCACCCCGCCGTTCTGCACGTTCTTGCCCAGAAGTGGGTCCAAACGAATTGAACCTTGGGCTTGAGGTGCATGAGGCATTTTTCCACACTCGATGTTTACAAAAAATATTATTGAAAATTATGATACCTCTCGCTAATATACCACAAATTTATTATAACTTTAGGTAAAAAACAATA
This sequence comes from Amphinemura sulcicollis, assembly GCA_001676325.1. Classification (NCBI taxonomy): domain Eukaryota; kingdom Metazoa; phylum Arthropoda; class Insecta; order Plecoptera; family Nemouridae; genus Amphinemura; species Amphinemura sulcicollis. The sequence goes on from LVVV01432227.1 coordinate 4,026, forward strand.
TGTAATATAAAAGTTCTACATGATTTCTGTAACTATGATTTTTCTTTAAAATTCGTAATAATACTACATCACTTGCCAAACTTCTACTCCTATCAATATACTACACCTTACAGGTAACGAAGTAAACTACTCAAACTTTGGGCATGACATATCCCGATGAACCATGTGTTAGGATGCAGTATTTAACATATGTGACACATTCCATTACGGTTGTGGATCTCAAAGAGGTCTTGCACGCACGTTTTTACCCGCGCCGACTTCATCTAGGAGCACGTCGATGTCGTTACGACCTTTCGGAACTCTGTGGCACGAGCTACTGTTTGCCGAACCGAAAGGAAGGCAACAGACAGAATTTGGAAGTGGAGGTGCCGAGACACCAGCACTGGCAGCACCATCTCTTGACACATAGAAGCAACGCTAGCACTAGCAGAGCGACTGACGGCAAGGTTGCCAACTATGACGTTAGTCGCATGAATCTACTTTCCATAACCATAATATATCATTTCAATTTGATAAAACATTCTGGAAGCATTGGATTTATATTTGTCTAATTAAAAAGAGATTCACATCCCTAATTGATTAATTTAGAGAAGTTTTTTTATATTCTCTATTTATAAGTTTCTCTCTGTGCGTAATACTTGGTTACTATACTACTATTCCATCAATTATAAAGCACAACAACAAAATAAATAATTGGTATGCTGATATCAGCCTGTCAAATAGTAAATCAGATAGTCTTTTTAACACATTATGATGCGTTTGTACCAATTGAGGCCGCAGTTTGGTTTTATATTTTTATTTCGACTACTGTCCTCATGTCAGCATGGCCGAGCGGTCTAAGGCGCCAGACTCAAGGATACCTTGCCTGCCTAGCAGGTCTGAAGCATTCTGGTCCTCTCTGAGGGCGTGGGTTCGAATCCCACTGCTGACAAACTTTTTGGTTATTCTTTTTTCGTGGAAATTTGTTTGGCCATTCGCCCTTTTCCACCAACATGCTAGGGTTTTCCGAATTTTTCACTATTTCTTCAGAAATTCTAGTTTTTATGCGGTGGAATACGAGTTGTCATGTTTTTCAATCAGCCATTTTTAGGAAGTCAGTTTACACATTCTCAATTTTTCGGGTAGAGAGATAGAAGGCATTCTCAGAATGGAAACTACCAATCTATTCAGGTCGTGCTATCGCCTACTCACTTCTAGCTTCTTTCTAACAATTCTAAGTTTCTAAAGCAGAATCCCAACCTAGATCAATGAAGTTGGGTACCTAATGCCAGGCTGTCAAGGGGAAGAAGATGCAGCTATCCGATTCGACCAATTTTGCTTAATCGTTGAGCCTAAATAATTCGCCAAAGTTTAGACAGGACATGGGAGTAGACAGGTAGTTATGAGTTTTAGACCTGGCTATGCTGCTTTTTTTCACATTTCCTGCCTCTTTGAGCCCTGGTGATCAACTTGGTGATCATAATAATCTATAGCGGTTCAGGATACATGGTTCAGGTGTCAGGAGTAATTCGTCTTAGATACGAGTTCGGCTATGCATCGATGTTCCACATCCCATGAAAGCAAATCCAAATTTCCATGTGTTAAAAATGCGGGAAAATCAAGCGACAGGCAACAGCTGGTTCCTCAGTCACAATGCATACGGCATTCCAAGCATGGCGAACGTCAAATGTGTAATCGCCTTGCTGTGCAAACACATAAATCTTACTTTAAACCTAAATGTTAAACCCGAACATTTTCGGTTAGCGAAATTTGACAAAAATGAAGAAAATGTGGTATGTGTTTTCTATTAAAAATTCCAAGAAATGCATAATTCATACTTGCATTAGAGACGTGTGCAACTGGTGTACAGATGAGAATCTTTTGATCCGCTAAAATGAATTTGTTTATTCCTTGTAATAGATTCATCAACTGTGGCAAATTCTGGATAGGACTGCATCAATATTACCTGTTCCAAAAACAAATGATCTTGCAGCACCCTGCGGTAGTACGTGACTTTCCTCGCTATCACTTCAACGTTGATTACCTATACAGAAAAATGAACAGCTTAATTTCTGTTTGCAGCTGACACAACTATTGTCAACAGAGTGAAGCAGTACTTTGCGTTACTTAATTATGAAAGCGTGGATTTTTACTGTCTGCCTTCAGACATGTCTCACGGAAGCAGGGAGCTTTTGTTGGCTTTTGGTTGGCTTGCACTGACTGCAAAAATTCTTGACAGATTGCTAGCAAAAAAGCTGAAGAAATCTTTGTTGAACCAGGAGTTTTATGATGAAAATGCAAAGAAGGTTGGTTGGTTGACACAAGGAGAGAAATCAATTACATTGAAAAAATAGATTGTCTATCAACTATTGGTCTGCCATTTAACAGTATGTACATAATTGCATGTATTGATCCTGCTTCTTTAATTTGTAATTTTAGGATCATCCACCAGAAATTAACAAAATTGAGAGAACAGGACCTTTGGATCAAAAATTGAATTACATACTGTGGGTAGCCGGAAAAATAGAAAATAATTTGAAGACTATTGCTGAGACTGATGCCAATAGGCTTGATTTGACAACACAGGTAATTATTATATCTGGAATTTATTTGTTTCTTAAATTGAGGCTTAAGTAATATATGAAATTTGGGTGTGAATCAGGTCCATCAAGACAGTACGCAGTCTTGCGGCCTGCCTCATGTATCGGTTGCCGAAGCTCGGCTTGCGAGGCAGCCAGAACTGCTGGACAGATATTTAGAGGAGATTGAGCCTGACGCTCAGCTCTTGGAGACGCATCGGCAGTGGCTCTCTAAGGCCAATGTCTTTTGGGAATGGATGGTCTGTATCTGGCAGAACTCTTAAGACACTCTGCCCACTTTCTCAAAACACGTGTAGACCCGGACAAGTTTCTTTAGTGCGTTCGAAAAAAAGATGTTTTTTCAGCTAAAAAGTGATTGAATTCTTGTACTTAGCAAAGAATTTTTATGCACAGACTTAAGGTTTATCTACAATCAGAGTAAACGTAAACTTAGCTTAAGAATTCCATTGTTGTCAACTTTTTTCTTTTCACGTTGATTGTAGATACACCATAAAGCTCTAAGTCTGAGAGATTTCAGTGATCGTACCAATTTGGGCAAGCTCAGCTGAAAACCGAGTGTAACTCCGAACTCTAATATTAAGTAAATATTTCATTTCTGCAGGGGAGTGTCCTGGAAGAGAAACAAAAGTGCCAACAGTCTCCAAGAATTTCAATTGGACATAAGAAGTCTTTGGCACAATTTATAAATTTTTTGAGACACCATTTGAATGCATCTGTGCGTAAGTGTGAACGTGGCGGAAGCTCATTAATTCAACAAGAAGGATCTTATGGCGTAGAGAGACTTGTCGTAACCTCCGAAAAACTAATTAAATTGAATGAATGGTTAGTGGCAACAGAAACAAGAGTTGCAAACTTAGAATCTGAGTGTAGTAACAAGTCTTCCAAATTGAGCAGAGAGTTGCGAATGATTTTAGAACAGATAAACGGTATCGACGTTTTTGGTGCTGATTTACTATAAGGAGTAGTGATACCGTAGTCTATGGTGATACAAATATGTTTTCAATTTTTACTTGTTACCAATACATTACAATAAATGCTATTAAATCAAGAGCAGAAAGGACAGAACCTCTTTATTTTAAATTTAGTTCCCGTTTTATCTCTTGACTTCAGTAGTTGGGTGCAAAGAATTAGGCTCCGGTTGGGTGTGTTGACTGATGATTGACAGCTCGATCGACTGCAAAAATGGCGCTGTCAAATGTGCTCTTGCTGAGCCAAATCGCTGTTTATGTAATTGCGCTAATTCTTTCATTATGTATTACCGTGCCAATGAGCTTCCATCAGGATGAATTCAAGTAAGAAATGGGAAACCAATTTTTATTACTTGCACTTGCTAAGAAGTGTGTGATAATGCGAAATCCTCGCAGCATGCGGGTTATCGAAGTGTCATCTTTTGTTAAGTATGCGCCAATTAGCAGAAATCCAAAGTTGTTAATATATATATTTCCTATTTCAGAGGCCACTGCTTACTTTTCTCAACTGGTGTATGGCAAGAGTCAGATGGCCAATTCAATGTGAACTGGGCGTCACAAGCATATTGCAACTACACGATCTTTGTTGGCGTTGTCCTATTTGTCGTTTCTGCTATACAGATTTATCGAATGTCGATCTTTGTATACAAAGGAACTGACAGGTACTGTGGTGTACCTTTTTTTAAGATGTAAATATCTGTCTTTCAATTGTGCTTATACTCTAAATTGGTGGAATTTTTTTCAGCTCGTTTTTGTCGGCGTTTGTTGATATAATTGGCTGTCTTTTTTTGTGCGCAATGACAATTGTTGCAGCGTCAATGATTACTTTTGGATTCATGTCATGGTGTGATAACATGACCAAGAGGTTTCCATCGTAAGTGTTTAATAAATTACATTTGCATAGCTGAACAAACTATGTATCGGCAAGGCATAACAGATCCTTCTTTTTATTCCACAGTTGTGAGATTGCAGCAGGGAAACCAATTGACAGGAAAGATGGCATCGACACCACAGGATTCTACATTGAGATTGGCACAGCACAGTTTGGTGCATGGGCTTCGGTTTCATGCTGGGTAGGGCTTACCGTGTTTGCTGTGCTCAAGCTCTGCCGATATCACCAGATGGAAAACATGAAAGTGAGCATGTTTTTGGAACGTCAAAGGCTTATTAACGGCTCAGCACCAGCTAGTGCATCATCTACACTTGAGCGTACAGAGGATTTGCATGTTGGGCCAGTGCAACCTACCCCACTCAAGTGAAGCAGTCAAAACAATGTGATCTTTTCTCATCTTCAAAATCCATCTGCGTAATTCAATGCAGTACCTAATATTGCTGTCAACTTTTGGATTTCAACTAGATATACCATGGCATGAATTTTGTTCAAGAATCTATGAACTATACTAGGAAACCAAATATTTACCTAGATTTTCCTATGTGATTTGTGTGCTGAAATTGTATTTTCTTAAAAGTTTCTTTTGCATGGCTACCTGTAGGTCCTCTGAAATATTTTTTTTTGTTAAGCATGAGACTGAATGTGAGAAAACTTACAGGTGGTATCAAATTATTTTTACCTATTATAGATATTTAATCAATAAAAGTTGTGAGATTGATTTGTGGCTTTGACTACTTTTATGTGGTTCCTAAGATAATGATTTCTGGTACAACAAATCACTTTTTTTTTTCAGAGTATATTCTGCATACAGAATCTTTTGGTGTTCTTTTGGCTTATTTACAGTGTAGCTGTCAGCTGTCAAGTAACAATTAAAACAAGAGCATTATTTGACAATCGGAAAGCTCTGGTTTTGCAACATTGGCTTTTGTTTCCAGGAAAACTAATATTGAAATCGAAAGGTCAGTTTAGTCTGCAGAAAGTTTTTGGACTTTTTCTATTAATTTAGTTTTTAAAATCTTTTTTAACTTTTCCTCATTTAAAAATACATGAAAATGACTTCAATCCGAGCCAATGCTGCAAGGCTGTTAAAATTCTCGAAGACGACTTTGCAACAAAGATATTATGGCGATGTTGTTTCGGGGCCTAATGGAAAGGTAGGACTAAACTGGTTACCAGTACACTTTTTTTGACATTAATGATTGATCTGGGATGTATATTTGTTAATTAACACCAATAGGTATTTTAAAATGTTGTATGATTTTAGAAAGGACTGGTTTTGGGAGTTTATTCTGATGCTGATGGAAAAGAACATAAGCTGACTCCAGCTGCACAAAAGTTCAACAGCCAAATTGGAGGAAAATTAGAGGAGTTGTTAGAAGAGTAAGTTTATGTTAATATGACATCAATCTTCTTAGTAGGTACTAGGGCTCCGCGAACGCAATTAGTGTTGCGTTGTAAATGAGTGTAGCGATAGTTGTTGTTGGTAAAAAGAGTCATAGGCCAATGCAAAGACCAAAATACACTAACAATTTGACGTCAAATCGACTAAAAATCACATAAAATCGCTAATAAAATGGGAACGGTTCTACCTACGGACCTGAAATTATCAAGCACGGAACATCTTAACAATCGATTCATTAAAAATCGATTTGGTCGATTTTCCTGAAAAAAGTAGGGGGTCTAAGTGGAGAACACAAATATGTGCCCTGCAAATTCAGTTCAAATCGGAGTAGGCGTTTGGCCGATAGAGCGTGAACAAACAACATACACACAAACAAAAAACATACATAAGTGTTTTTTTCTGGGGTAGGTGAAATTGAAGATTCGCTTCGCTCGTTACGCTCATCAATCATCTGCTTGTAATTACTACAGCCACAGCACACTGCTTGAAACCTAGAAATAATACATTTTTTGTGATGTTACTCTGTTAGTCCTTGTGATTATCGATTATCTTGCCATATATTCCTTGCAAGTGCCAAGATTTACAATGTCAGAAATGTTTTTCAGATGTCTCCATTTGCGAAGAGGGAAGGGAACTGTATTTGAAAACCTTGACCCGGAATTCTTTGCCATTGCTGTTGTCGGTCTTGGCCGAGAAGATCGAGGAATCAACCCTTTAGAAAACCGTGACGAGTGCAAAGAGACAATTCGAGTGGCTGCTGGTCTCGGGGTAAGGAAGTTGAAAAAACTTGGCATGACTAGCATACATTGTGAGGGATTCGGTCATCCGGAATCAGCGGCCGAAGGTGCCGGCCTTGCTGCTTGGCGGTACCAAGAGCAGAGAGAGGACCAGAAGCCAGTATCACAGCTGGAATTGTATTTCGATAATGACCGGTAAGTAGGTATTCTGAATAAGTCATTTGTTCTATTGCAAAATTATTCTAATACTAAAACTTGCGAGTAAAATGATTGTTTCAATTTCAAACTATAGGGAGGGCTGGCTTCGAGGCATGTTCAAGGCTGATGCTCAAAACCTAGTTCGAAGGCTGTGTGATACCCCAGCCAACTTGATGACGCCATCTATATTTGCTCAGGTGAGCCGGAGGGTATAACTCGACCTACTTGTTGATCAACTAAAAGTTAACAATTCTGCCATGAAGGTACTCAATGTTTATTTGAAAACTTTTAGAATGCTATCGAATCACTGTGTCCTTGCGGAGTTAACGTTGAAGTCCGAGACAAGGACTGGCTTCTCAACAAAAAATTCCACGCATTTCTCAACGTCGCCAAGGGCTCATGCGAACCACCATTGTTCCTTGAGCTACAGTACTGCGGAGGGCCACAAGAGCAGAAGCCGATAGTGCTTGCTGGTTTGTTCAATATCTCTACTAAAATATTGATAATACTGATAGTCCTAACTTTGATGATGCAACAGCATTTATTCTGATTTAGGTAAGGGTATTACATACGATGCCGGCGGCATCAACTTGAAGCAGTGCATGAGAATGGCTGAGTACCGAGGGGATATGACTGGTGCGGCAGTTGTAGTTGCTGCCATGAGGGCTGTCGCTGCTCTCAGCCTGCCTGTGAACGTTAATGGTGAGTTGGAAGATGAAACCCTCCATTATAGCCTATTCATTTTCGAATTATTGATTGAATTGTTGATTGAAAGGATGGAAAATAGTCAAACTGAACTTGCAAGAACTTTTAATTCATTGACTCAAGGTTCCTATGACATAACACCCATAGGTATTAAGAAAATAACACGTATTAAAAGGCAAATCAGGGACTCCATCATTTTTGTTATATGTATTTTAAAATTTCTTTCCACTCAAATAAAGTACCATTTTTTCGGATATAATTTATACTTTTCTTTTAAGGCGTGATTCCGCTCTGCGAAAACATGCCAAGCGGCATGTCTATGAAGCCTGGCGACGTTGTGGCCGCATTGGATGGAAAAAACATCATGATTGAAAACACAGACAACGAGGGCAGGATCATTCTCACTGATGCTCTTGTTTATGCTAACACGACCTACATCCCCCGGCTTTTCATCGATATCGGCTCCTTCACACGTAATAATTTGAATTCCACATGCCATAATCATATCGAAATGTGTGGACACCGAATCAGAGACGTTGACATGAAACTATTATCCTTTGACAAATTACAGCGGGCATTAGGTCGGCATTGGGGTCATCTGCGACAGGTGTTTTCACAAACAACCACGACCTTTGGAAAGAAATCCGGAAGGCCGGTTCTATTACTGGAGACCGAGTGTGGCGGTTCCCAATGTGGCGACACTTCTACAAGAAAGTAGTCAGTAAGTTTTGAAAATATGCAACACACAACTAGAATTCTCTTGAACCTAAGTACCTACTTGCATTCCAAACGATATTGCAACCCTACGACTACTTTTCTTTCAGAGGACATTACGGCGGCCGATATTACCAATGTGGGCCACGGAGGCGGTGGCCCCTGCAAAGCAGCCACTTTCATCAAGGCAAGTTCCAGCATCACAACCCAAATTTGCACTATGTTTCTTGTAACTTGCAGGCTAAATTGATTCTCAAATATTGATATCTAGCCATCGACATCGAGGACTGCTTAGTGTCAAACTTACGGTACCTACGATTGTTTTTGTTTCTAGGAGTTTGTGCCGTGCGGAGATTGGATTCACCTGGACACGACTGGTACCGGAATGTTGGCCAATGCCATCGACTTCCCCTACTTGTCGGTTGGCCGCATGACCGGACGTCCCACGAGGACGGTCATCCAACTGCTCTACCAAATTGCCTGCCCACAAGCGATCCCATCTGCATGTGCCCCGTAGGAGCAAACAATTTGTCTCCACCCCCCCCTCTTTGTAATTTGGGCTTATTTGTAACATGTGTCTACATGACTAACAAATTGATGTAAATTAAAGTTATGTATTACACAGTAAACTACCCTACATGGCTGTTGATATAATGGTGACTGGAATTTTATTCAAAGGATGATGATAAATATTATACAACAATGAAGAATGATGATCAATCATTGTACATATCTACATTCAGATTTATGTCGTTTCAACGTTCAAAGACAGTAAGTATATGTTTTTTAGACTATTAAAATCGGAAAAAATCAAAGGTTTTTCAAGCACTCGCACAGTTTTCAATCTCATTGCAATCATCTTATGCTATGAATTGAGTTTAAAATAAAAATCCAATTGGTAGGTCATTTACGTGATACACTGGTTAGAGCGAATGATTAGGAAACCAGAGATTTTAAAAATCCAATGACATTCACCTATTTTTGTCTTTGAAAAGGCAAATGATAAGATTGTTTGGCAGCAATAGCATGGTCATGCGCTCAATTGCATGTGAGTAAGCCACATTGTAGATTTTAGCAGAGAAAGAAATAATAATTTCCAAGCTGCATAAAAAAGGCTAATTTGCGTCGGTAGGTCGCACAAAAGATTACGAAGGAAATCTTAAGAAGATAGCCAAAGAAGAAGTCTATGCAAACTAGTATATGTAATACAATATATGCTTCCTACTACTACTTTGTAGTGTTCAAGCGATACTATTGGATGAAATGAATAGGTTATGTCAACTAACTACAATGGACAATGGGCAGGTATAAAATGGTGACATGTAAAATGGAACCTAAAGTGAGCCTTCCACGTGCACTAGTTAACAGTGGCACAGTGGTATCACAATATGCAGAACAGGGTGTGTAGATGCTACACAATCACATTTCACATCATGTACGCACGCAATGCTTAATGCTAAACAACGCAACACCAACATAGTCGTAACAGAATGCACAACAACAGTCGACAGGGGTATATATGCTCATCTGTGACCAAACTATAGAACGGCACACAAACACTGAGTAAGCAAGCGCTATAGTAGATTTTTTTAAACGCACAAATTTGACACTGTACAGTGCCAGTTTGCATGCGTTTATTTTTAAGAAATAAAAAATTATTTGCCCACAGTGCAGCTCAGGTATAAATTATAGGAAATATATTTTTAATGGTGGTACATTTTCTTTTCATCTCGTAATACGTTCTATAGTTTGAAGCCACAACTCAAAATGTCATGTCATCCTGACACACACTAAATCTTCATCGGCAGAAAGAGGCGTCATATTAGCAGACTAGAGTAGCTGCCGATTTGCCATCAATAGATTGATAATACATATCAGACTTATTATTGCAGTGTGCTTCTTTAAGAAGTGTCAGTCGTGTTCTTGGAAGCTATCACCGCGTTGAGCTCGTTTATGGTTTTCTCGAGTATGTCCAGCCACGAGTCTGTCTGCGGTTTGGTCGGTGTGTTAGCGGGCGGGCTAACGGGCTTGCTGGACGTTGAACACTCGCCTATGTCTGTTTGTGGCGTGGCCTGCCTGTCTTCGTCCTTGGAGCAACCTGGAGTCGGTGCGGCCACTATCGCGTTATCTTCTTCTTTAGTACTGAGCTTGCGTTTCTTGGAAACCGTCTCAGAAGCTGCAAAAGTCAAGAGATCTTTTAAAATTCATTCATTAAGATCTGAAAAGTTAGAAATGAAATTCATAACTAAATGGCACACTTTCAATATGGATGTGGAGAACAAGCATAATATATGAGCCATTCCTAGTGCATACCTTACAAGTATTTTCCATAA
>LVVV01432228.1:0-14578 GCA_001676325.1 Amphinemura sulcicollis
CAATCACAGGTCTATGTTGCTCCATATCACCAAGCTAGTATACTGCTATTAGATGCTATCTGAACAATGTAGATTAGACGCACAGCCAGGCACAGACCGCTTTTTTGGTTTCGACTGTCACAGGCACTTTAAAATATGCGAAAAAAAAACTTGCGAGTGAAAGTAAGGCGGTGGGCCGCGCCGGTCGGCATAGGGTCGTTCACTCTTTGCATTTCGACCAATGACCATTTAAAGAGCACAATTTTATTTGGTGCCGCATACGCAATGTCAGTCAGTCGTCGCAAGTCATCACTTACTCGATTGACATTTACCAAACAGCTCCAAGCACCGCCAGGTAGCCACTAAAAAAGCATGAGTTGAAATATCGCTTGCAATAAGCATAATAGATTTTTGAGACACAGTTTGCCACGCGCCAGTCGTCGTAACTGTTGACGTAGATGAAGGTAGGCAATTTGACGATTCGAACTGTATCCTCCGTCTAGTCTTCGTCAAGTTTATTTTTGACCTTATTTATTCAAGGATATCAAATTCCAACTATAGTATCCAGCTCTGGCAAAATGTCTTCGACTTCTGATGCCACTTCGGGCACGAATGCTGTATGGATCACGGAGAGATCGATGCGCGGGTACGCGCTGTGCCACTGTGGAGGTCGCCACAAACTCACCGTTGGGTGTTTTTGGACAGATATTGAAAGAGTGTGTTCTCAAAATGGTATTGGTAGAGAAATGGAGTTCAGAAATGTATGGTTTGCTGTGTGCCAGAAGGAGACAAAGGAAATATTATGGTATGTATGTTGAAGAAAAAATACACTCAGCATTTTGAGCAGATGACAATGATGGCACGAGGCTTTTTATCTGTGTATTTGTGACCAAATATTTTGTTTGTTTTCTTCTGTCGAAAACATACAACAAATTTGATTTGATAAGTGTATTACCCAGAATAAATTAGTGCAAATACGCGCAAAAAAAAAATATCTAAAAAAGCATTAATTAAGAAATAAACATGAAAAAATGGATAGTGAATTAATTTAGGACAGCACATTAAAAATATCAGCAGGTGCTACAAATGGTTGTTCTTTGATAGTGACATGGCTAGTCGAGAATTGTGCACATTTCGGAAATAAGAACAAGCACACAAGCCAATAATCAGTACAACCATTAACAAGTGCTAACAGTATAATATTACCATTATAATATTACAACCACTACTCCTCCCACCCTTGTCCTTATGTTCATGGGCCGCATTTCTTATCGCAGTTCGGCTTCTCTGTGCAGGACTTCCGCGCTACCCGGATACAGACACACTCGATTAGCTCCACGCTCGACGCTCGCGGCTTACGATGTGCAAAAAGTAACGCTCTATTAAATTAGATGCAACGCCACCACAAGATTTCAATCACTCGACCCACCCACCTCAAGAAATAGCAATTTGTAGGTCAGTATACTTTAACCGAGGTGGCTCCTTTCGAAGGATGCTAGTGTTACAAGTTACAACGTACTGACATTACTTCCCCCGCACTCGGGGGTCGCTGACCGACCTTTTCACTACTCACAGAATCTTATAAAGCCATCGTCATCACGATTTACCAGCATTCGAAACACCGTCACATTTTACGTTCCGTGCTGCGGCACGAGAGGATGATGGAAACAGTTTTCGCGACTGCGTTTCAAGCGTCTTTGGTCTCAGTACCCACAGATGCCGCGCTTTTATATGGGTGCATTCAATAAATCAAACCTTCCCTTAGTCCTCAATTATACTCAAACAATTTGCAGAAATATTTGAAAATAATTTATAGCACCTGCGGTCGGTGTAATAAATAAATCTATGTACCCAATTGCACTGCGGAGAGGGAAATTAATTGCCGATTAAACGTGGAGAAGGAAGTGGCATCGTCGGGCTAGCTCCAGGCCAGCTATAAAACATACTCGATAAAAACTCCGTTCCGTCAGTGAGGGCTTGCTAGGCCTGGGAAATCTAGTTTCTGGCAGCTAGCAGGCAAGAAGGCACCTTCCTAACCAACGCGAGATCGTCCCGACGCCCTTCCTCAAAGGATACAGTTTGAAAGGTGTGCTCTTTACCGAGTCCAAATCTCTGTTCGGTTTGAAAAGAAAGGGGCAATGAACCCCAATTTTTAGGAACACGGAAGCTCGGCTAAAACCTTTTTAAAATATTGTTGTGTTCTGTAATGGCATCTCTACAACCCTCCTGTTCTGCAAGGGTCAAAACCCTCTCTAGAGCGACCGATGTGATTTATTTCTCGAAAGCTATAATACCAAAAGTAGTTTACACGTGAAATGTTGACACTGGGCAGGTCAACGACCATGTTTTGGGGTGCAGTAGAGAGATACGTATATAGTCGTGCGTTGCACCAAAATCCCCGACGTTTTCGGCACACCACGCTTGTCATTGTCTGCGCTATTGTGTATTTATATTCCAAATCAATTTCAGACGGACTAGGATTACCTATAATAAGAGTAATATTGTTACTGAACTTCACACCCTACCCCATTCCAAAATCGAATTATCCCAGCATGGTCATTGAACTCTGAGCGCAGTCTAACTGTTTTTGACATGAGATTTGTGAAACGATATGCGTACAACTATCTGTGTGTAAAGGTAGGTACTAGTCGCACCGCACTTGCATGTGGCCAGACGCATCCCTCGGTTGAATAGACACAAAGCTTTGTGGGCGGCGGGCGGGTCTGTTTCGATGCAAGCAGCTCGGCGGCGGCGGCGGCGGCGGCGGCAGCAGCAGAGTTCAGCGAACCACAAGGTCGCCTTTCTGCACAGCATAGCCGCGGCAAGATGGACATGCAATCACGGCGCCTCCACCTAGCGCTCGTTTGCAAGCTTTCTCTCCTGACACCGACCATCTAGCGACCCCATCTCCCATTTCCGTGACAAAAAAAAACTGCGACAGTGACTGGACAAACTTTTAAAACTAAACTACGAGAACGCGTCCAACAGTTTTTCCTTCAGTTTTTAATTTGAAACTGCAACCGTGCGTTTCGTGTTTGCTCCAGTGGAGTCTTTTTTTGTGCTTGAAATTGTAACGTTTTCAAGCGGAATGCGACTTTTGAGATGTCAGTTTGTAAGCTAGCAGATTGTCCGTGGCTACGGCTTTGAGGGTGGCAGTCTGTTGCATCCCCTAACTTTTCGAGTAAACTAGTTTAGGTATACCTTTGTTCGGGAGACGCCTAGCCCCTGTTCGACCCGACCAGCCCGACGGTCCACAGAGACTCTGTGGCTGGAGTGGACAATAACTAATTATACATGGTGTCGAGAGGCAACGGTAGTTTGGGATAATCGGGACCATTCCAGCTGTCTGCATTATTTCTGGCATCTCGAAGTGAATCTCAGAGAAACGGTAAACCTCGAGAAAACAAAGCGCAGCGGACAAAAACCACCATCCTCTCTTCTGGATGGATTCTTGTACTAATGACATTTCGAAGGTAAATTGTAAACACAACGTGCAATCGAATGAAGGAGGTTCCTTTCTCCCTCTACTTTTAGTCTCCCATCTTGCCAAGACACCTAGGTGGTGGCATTCTGGGTTAGCCCTCCACGGGAGACAGCAGGCACCTCGGACACCCCTCCAAAGACACGGTGTTTACTATAACAACCTTAGGTCATTGACTTATTCCGTATACACCTTGGCACTTATACAATAACACATGCTCTGCTTTTCGTAAAAAGTACTCCTCAGTGGTATTTTCAATATAGAAAGTGGCGTTTCCATTACTATTCGAGCCTCAATAATTCATAAAATATTCTTCCAATCTGGCATGTAATTATTATACGTATGGTCATCAAACTGATTCTAGGTCATTGGTTCATCTCTGTAATCTAATATGTAGGGAAATCTCCGACTATAGCATAATTATATTGTTAATATAGAGCATCTTCGACAAATTTCTATGTTGATTTGAGGTGTTTCGCGTTTTGAGAAAAGAAATCTCAAGTGTTTACACGTAAACATGCAAGCTGAAAAGTTGACATTTTAAATTGGCATATCTAGAAGAATGTCCATTTTCCGCGCTCATTCATGTTGACGGTGATTGGCTGTATCCATTGCCCAAGTAAGTCGTGACGAAGCCGAGGAAGTTGCATCCTTCGTGTCTTGGAGGAGTCTGTGAGAGTCGATGTATTCTTAGGTTCAGCAGAGGGGTATGCCAAATAAATCTATCTAAAACACTTCGATTCTGTGTCTTAGGTTCTTTCCAGTGACCAATGATGAAGAAATTACAAATTGCATTAAAACTGTACACCATAGGTAATAATTATAAAACTATAATACAAGTCTATAAATAAAAGAATAGGATATTAGAAAAAGAAACGAAAGATTATTGATGGAAGTATAAAAAGGAATTACCAAACTCAGATCCGCACACAGCGTAAATGAATTATTGGAAATCTGTAAATAAATCTTTGGAAGTTTTATTAAAAATTAATGTTTATTATGTAATTAGGTATTATTTCTGGGGTGTCACCAGTTCCTTTTAATATATATCTATTACTATACTACCATAGTTTTCGATCGGTACGAGTATATTTGGGTTAAGTGTCTGTAAGATACTCAGAAAAAGTAGCAAAATTTTGCAAGGGCAGAAAAAATTAAAAAAAAAAATCATTCGTGCGTTCAATTTTATATAGATGTGCGTAATTCTGCAGGTACTTTTTCTTAGATGTCTATTCATACGTAATTACAAGACAGACTATTTCGGACATAAGTTACAGAAAATTATGCGTTAAAAAAAGATATGCATAAAACTTCAATATTCGACAGAAGCTCCAGACATTTGTAGTCAGGTTTATTTACACTTCGCTGCAGTCGGAAAAACCAATAATATTCCATAATTAGCGTTTTACGAGATAAATATTATTTTTTTAGTCAAAATTCCCTATCTAGTACTCTAGGATTTGGGGCAGGCAAATATGGCCTACTGATTTTGCCTCTCATTAATTTAGCAGCTTTGATTTTTTGACCAAGCCTGAGAATTTTCTTCGACCTGCGATGCGAACGCGACAATACTTTATGCTCGAACTCAATCACCGCCATAATCAACAGCTTCCAGCACACGTAACCGAAAAAGATATCTATGCCAATACCCTGACCAACGCCTGACTCTGGCAGCCAGTGTATTGAAAGTTTCGAGATGGTTAGACCTCTGGTTAGAGACTTAACTAGATTACCATAGACATATTGGTGCTATCTCACGGGTAGTGCAACGGATTGTAGCTGGAGGAAGGAAAGAAAAAACACCATGCAAGGGCATTTTTAGAGCAGTGGAATAAAGGGTTCGCTCGCTTCGTTCGTTCATCCAATCATGATGGTCAGCTGAGGATCCAATACTAATCAACGAATCGCGAGTGTTATAAAGCACAGTGCTAATCATAGGTATTAATTTTGTTTAATTGATTTCACTCATTATATCCACTGGTCATAAAAATATTTATCTTGCCTAGATTTGGACACACACATCACAGTAGAATTTTTATCTGTATTTTGTTCTGTCAGTCGTATTAAGGCAAGCACTATTTCTAGAAGTATTTAATTAGTGCTTAATAGGTGTAGTTACGCATCTAGTACTGAGCACTAGAAGAAAGAGAGTTGATGTATCAGAATGTAACGCATGAAACTGAAAAGTACGCCGAGCTACTATTAGAATTCCACATCTGGAAACCAGAGAAACCTGATAAATCGCAATAGCAAGGAGGCCATTATACAGAAGTAAACAATAATGTGAGCCAAGCTGATCGCGTAAAATTATTTCGCAAAGTTAGTAGGTATATTAGCAAGCTAGGACAAAGCTTGGTTTTGGATTTAAAACTATCGCGAAAGATGTAATGCAATCATTTTAGTGCCGGTATATAACGGACATTTTAAGCGCTTTGCTCGTTTGAAGTTTAAAATATCGTTACATAAGATCGCCAGATTATTTAACTTTCATATGTTTTTCGTCTAGTTTCCACATCGCTGGTTTGTGTTTTGTAGATAGGTACTTGGCCTGATCTGGCAAAGATAGTAGATAATCGATCTTTTATTACGAGCGATCTTTACTGTTATGCACAGTGCAGTGGCATTTCCTACAAGTACCTACTTACTTCGTTATTACAGAACCAAAGCGAGAACTTTGTACATTTAATTTATTTAGAAAATAAATGCGAAAGCTTTTAGTTATACCTATCTTAGTTAATTGGTAGTTAGGAAAACACTGTCCATTTCTTCTATCCGAAACCGCTTCCTTAAATTATTGAAAAAATTGATATGATAGTACTTACATTGATGTTTACCCATCCCAGTGTAATACCCATGTAATTTCACAATCAAAATTCATGTGCCTAGCCCTAATTATGCGAAGTATAATCTAGCAGGAGAAATAATTATATAGAGCCACTTGCTCTTAATCAAACTGTGAGGATATATTCACAATCACCTCTGCAAGCAAACTGCTTCTGAATATCAATTAACAGGCGCAATATATATAAACTCTGTGAGTTTATTCTGATTCTGATACCATTGCAAAATTAACTGATTGGTTTTAGGTTTCACTTTCCCCTTCAAAATCTAATCAAGTCACTTGGGCAGCAATTACCAAATAATAACAAAAACCTTTGTTACGGCTAGTACCGTGTAATGGTGGCTGCGTAGACTATAAAACCACGTGGAAGTCAGTAGTGCATGCCATTCGAATTGTACACGAAGGTGGTGCACCATGCTCAAATAGTTGGCTCACACTTTAAATATTATTTCTGAATGAGAAATAACAGTAACTGATAAATATTATTAGAAAATTAAATAAAAAATAATGAATCTAGTCATTTTGCTAACGCTTCTCTTGTTTGCAACGGTAGAACTTAGGAATGTTCGAAACCGTAAGTTCAGGAACAAGAACAAACGTGATACACCGCCCGAGCCCGTTTACCAGGGGATCACCAAGAAGTCATCATTCACAGATGCCATCGGTAAATACTAAATATTGCACAAAAATTTTATATTCCGAAAATGTATCAACATTAGAAACGATAAACGTTCGAAACTTCCAATCAAATCTGATGGTGGACCTTCACTAAAAATAATCATGGCACATGGCTAGTCACAATAAATGTTTCCAGGCATTGGCACATAGGTCCAATGTGCTCACAAAAAATCCTGAACTCGACAGTCTCACTTTCGCTGCTTGAACAAAAAATTGGGTAGTATATTAAGATGTGCCAATGCAAAATTTCTTTGATTTTTAGCAAAGCAGATTGCCAAATGGAAACCACGAGATGAAAACAATCTGTGGGAGCTGAGTGGTCAGTTTGAAGGGGATATTATGCTGCCAAAACCCGACAGCGGCAAGAGCTCTAAGAACGTCATCAGCGATCCCAACTACCGATGGGAAAAATGTGTTGTACCATATCACATCGAAGAGCATTACTTTAGTGAGTATGTCCAAAGGTGAAACACTGCAATAGCAATGAATTTAGTTATCTTAATTTCACAGCTAGTTGCACATATGAAATAGTAAAACAGTAAAGTGCAGATTCATTTTTAAAACTTGCAGTTTTAAATTTCTTGATGCAGTCCCAAAATGGTATTTTATAAGAAAAAAATTATTTGATGAAATAATGTTTTATTGAAAGTTTATATTGAAGCAATAATAACTGCTGTAGACAGGTTACTTGTGAGTCAAGAACCATATTTCAGAGAAATAGAAATTTACACATTACCCTGTCAATGCCTTTTTTGTAAGTTCACTTTGTTTGTTTTACCGGCACATCGGGTGATACATTGAGGTCCACTGTCAAAATGATGCGTCATTCAACTACAAATCGGCATCTACGATTCTGATTGATTTATTTTTGACGGACTGTTTTCAGCCGAGCGCGAGATCGACGTAATTCGCGGAGCGATGGCCGAGTACCACGATCGAACGTGCTGCAAGTTTAGAGAATACAAGGACGAGGACAACTCATTTTTGGTGATTAGAGGCAACCCTACGGGATGTTGGTCATTTGTTGGGAGACGGGGCGGGGGACAGGTTGTCAACCTGCAGGTCCCCGGTTGCGTCAGACACGGCATCGTCATCCACGAGCTGCTGCACGCACTTGGATTCTTCCACCAGCAAAGTGCTGCCGAGAGAGATGAATACGTTCGAATTCGGTGGGATAACATCAAGCCAGGTAATGTTTGCTTGCATATATCCATAATTTTTTTCCTGAATACAACACTAGATAAAGCGATCTCAATACATAGGTAAATGTTTGCTTCCTTATTACATTTTATCCAAGTCAGTGGTGTCCTGCTCCTGAAACTGCAATTTAGACCAAACTTTCTGTTATTCATCCCACTGTTTGAATATTATGCAATGCTAGATAGTGTTTTGGAAGAGGTTCAGGAAAGAAATATGCAAATTTCTTGAATAAAGGCAAGTTGTCTTTCAGAACTCTATGGTCTTAAATAAAAACTGAGAATGAAAGAACATCTCTTTGGTGACAAGCAAAGAGAGCAAAATACCAATATAAGCATCTGGCGTATTAGCTACACCCAACTTCGATAAAGATGAGGTTGTTGCTTTGCGCAATATATTATCTACATACTATTTTCCCCATTACCGATATATTATTCCAACATTTGGCATGATTAACTAATAATCACCTTCATGGCTCTAGGAATACATTTTCATTTCGTGAAGGGATGATCATATTACATTTTCCAACGAAGAATGCAGTTATTCATAAAAGAACACAAATATTTGTAATTCTTCTTATTTGACAACTTCTTTACAGGAAGGGAGCACAATTTCAACAAATACAATGCTTCATCTGTGACCAACTTTGGCACTGGGTACGATTATGACAGCATTATGCATTACAGTAGAAGAGCTTTCTCCAAGAACGGCGAAGATACCATCGAAGTATTGGTAAGATATGCAAACATTGTCTTCACTAAAAACTGATGCTGTGAAAAAACCGAAAGAGTTACAATTCCTTACCTTTCCAGGAGTCTGGAGCTCGCATTGGACAGCGAGATGGACTAAGCCGAAAAGACATCTCAAAGCTTGAGCACATGTATTCCTGCAATAACCACCAAAGATACAAGCCTGACTTTTGGTCATTCTACTAGTACAAACAAATTAGCATAAAAAATCATAAAACCACTATCTCCGTCACAAAACATTTATTAACTTATTTATAGAAGGAAGATGCGTTTGCACCGAAGTGTGTCAATAAAATTTGAAGTTTACAAATCCACACGCATTTATTTGAACGGTTCCTGACATGAGTTTTGACTGTAGAACGTAAAAGATCTTATTTCTCTAAGGGCGTCCTCGGCAGTTGTCCTGACAGTTTCATTTGAATCATACAACAATGCTTCAATGTGTTCTCGAAGAACCTTATTCCAAACTCGCCGTAGTGCGGCTCCACTGCATCTCCCGAGGAGGCGCAAGAGCTTGCATGTCCTCTCCCGAATCATCGGCGTGTAATGCGTTAACATGCGATGAAAATCCATCAAGTTGTCTTTGTCAAGTACAATCTCCTCGACAAGGCCTGCATTTTCGGGCAAATCACGAAGAATTTGGCAAAGGATTGCCAACAAATCAGAGACGACCCGAACTTTTCTTCTTCCTAGCAACAACAGTTGTTGCAAAAGGGGAGTAGCCTTGATGACAAGCACTGCATCACAAAACTGGACAAGAAAATCCTTCGATGAATACACTAGGCTGCAAATTAGGAGATAGATGGCTTCGAAAGCTTGAAGTTTGTCGGCACTTAGTTCTGAAACAGAGCTCGAGTCTTCTGTAGAGACTGGACTCAGACTGTCGCTATCACATTTAGATCGCACTACCAACTTTGATGAATATACCAAATTAGGAATAGCCTTGACTTTCAAGTAAGCATTCCTTATTTTGGTTTTTTCTTCGTCGATGACGCCATCTACTATGAAGGGTAAAGACAGAAGGCACGCCACATATTCGATCACTCGAGAGCTTGCGGCAGGATTACGCAACGGTGACAGTGCAATGCTCAAGAAGTTAATCTGATGCATTGAATCTACCTCCCCATCCATGACTTCCTCCATCGTTCTTTGAAGAAAGTCGAGCCATTCGTCGTTCTCGATTGGGTGATTGGCCTCGGAAGAATCCCAATTGTAAAGAGTAAAGGTACTATGATCTTCTTTGTGCAGGTCGTTTACTTCTGACTGGAGCTTCACTTCGGGAGTATTTTCGTATTCATTCTTTACACTTGATTTCTCTGATAAATTAATGGCACCCAAGGTTATCATGTTGACTTCCTTTGATATAGAATCAGCTGAATCCAATTTACCAAGATTGTTTTTGAATGGTACAGTATTAACACTGTTATTAGGAACTTTAAGATCAACAGAAATGTTTTCTTGTAAGAGAGCATCAGTTGCATTTGGAAATAATCTTGTTGCAGCTTCAACTGATGACTCATGCACACCGCATTCTTGGAACTGTTCTTCAGAAAGATTTTTCTGGTCGCTTGAGTGTGGAGTAAGAGGACTCCCTTGAATGCCTACATTTGTGGCCATTGAGTTTGAACAACTATTGCTACTTCTGCTGCCTGACAAACCACATTTCTTCTTAATGTCAGTCTCAATACTGGCAGACGTCACATTTTGCAAGCGGATTTTCTTTTCATAGTCTTCAATTTTTTGTACAACTCGTGCAAGAACTCTGAAGAATGTAATAACATTTTTATTAAAATTGTGTCTTGAGACATGATGGGAAATTGACAGGAGCAGATAGCCAGTGCTTCAACTTCATAACCAAGCAACACAAGA
The DNA here is from genome assembly GCA_001676325.1 of Amphinemura sulcicollis. NCBI lineage: Eukaryota > Metazoa > Arthropoda > Insecta > Plecoptera > Nemouridae > Amphinemura > Amphinemura sulcicollis. Next base: position 10,796 of record LVVV01432228.1, read on the forward strand.
TGTGAAATGATGTATAAACGTACCTTGTTTGTCCCATCCCTGTGTTGCGATTGGCAATATCTTGCTTCTGAATTTCTTTAGCAATGTTTTGAGATTCAGTCAGTGGTGTGGTAAACGAGGTGATTCCGTTTTCATTTTTACAAATCAGAATGTTATCTTTAACAAATGGGTGTTCCAAGAGTTCAGGCCATGGCAATCTTTGATTTGGATCTTTTTGAAGCAAACCCTACAAAAATAGAAATATTACACACTTGTCATTTGCATAAATACGGCTAGATGCATGAATACCAGCATTTTCAATATGATTACCTGTATGAAGGATTTGCAAGTAGGTGAAATAAAGTCTGGCCATTTTACTGCTTCGTGTTGAATCAGGCGTACGAGGTGAATGATGGACGAGGTAGTAAATGGAGGAGACCCAACTAACAATTCATACACAATGCAACCCAGAGACCATAAATCAGCATTATGGTCATATGGGCGCTCCTCTATTAGTTCGGGAGCCATGTAAAGTGGGGTACCTTTTAATGAAGTCAATACTAATGTGCCTGTGCTCATACTTCTAGCAAATCCAAAGTCACAAAGTTTTGCAACTCCATTATTGCCCATCAAGATATTTTGAGGTTTCAGATCTCTGTAACACAATACAACAATGATGTTTAAAAATATTTTGGGAACTACTCAGAACAACCTTTTTTAATTTGTGACAACGTGAGATTTTTTACCTGTGTAAAACTCTGTGTGAATGCAAATAGTAGAGTGCAGAAACTAAATCGCAGCATATTTGTCTAGCTCTCTCTTCAGGCAGATATCCCACTTTTCCAAGCAAGTCATTAAGTGCTTCATCTGCGAATTCAGTGACAACAACAATCTCGTTCTCAGTTTCAAACGAATCAAGCATGTGAATAATATTCGGATGATTTAAATGCTGTTGAATTTCACATTCCCGTCGAAGGCTTCTCAAATCTTTCTCTGATCTTCCATGCTGTTCAGTGAAAGAAAATAAAGCGTTTAAGAATTTACATTGCAACAGGTAGAGTAAAAATTAGTTTAGGAAAAAAATTTGAAATAGTGGATTTGTTATGAAGTTACTCACCTTTCTTATAACCTTAAAAGCAACAACTTCATTGGTTAGTCGTATTTTCGATTTGTAAACCTTCCCAAAAGAACCTTCTCCAACCATTCCAAGAATTTCATATCTTTCCATGCTAGGTATTAAACAAGTACAAATTTGAAACTACAAAATTGGCAAGAGACAATTGTTTTCTGCCGCGGATTCTTATCACGACATCCACAGGTGTTAAGCAGATTACGCAATATTTACTTCGCTGTTTTGCTAATAGAGCGCAACCAGCACCCAACAATTGCAAGGTTCGTACATCGTGCCACCTAGCGGCGGCACGGCACGTTGTACGAATCTTGCACTCGGTCCACTGTTACAGTGCTCTCCAGTAGCAAATAAAAGCACTAATCATGGAGAGAAATCTCACACGCAGCTGATCGGACCATGGATCTGACAGCTGACAGTTCGGTCATGAGGTACCAAGTGCCTGGGCGGGTTGCTTGTAAATACTCTTCTTATCTTGGAACATAAACGCACGACGCTAAACCATTTAAGTCACACAAAACAAGTGTATGTTTACTCTGTGTTGCGCGCGTGCTGGGAAATTAAAACAGTGGGCCTACATATACTTAAAACCGTCAAGTACTTCACAGAAACAAATATACTCAATGAAAAAATTCAAATGTTCTCTTACTGGGATGGAAATCCGACCGCGGATATTTCCAGTAACGTGCGTAACGTTACCCGGTATTGCTATTTTTGTATTCGTATTGTCATTATGCTTTGCGTTGGACCAAGAGCAATGCCACAGCAGTTCTGAAATGAATTCACACATGTTTCTTGCTACAAAGACTCCATACAGGTTCCTCACAAATAACGACGATTCTCCACTGAAATTTGAAGGTACCTGTCCTAAGCTTCTTGCTTGGGAAAGATTTTTAAAACTTTTCCATGTTGATTGGGAGTATATTTATTTAATTTGTATATATATTGCATTGCAGGGTGTGAAGCAAAAAGAATATGGATGATAATTCGTCATGGAACTCGCAATCCTGGTGCAAAAATGATTCGGAAAATGAGAGAAAGATTGCCTGAAATTAAGGAACAAATTTTGGAAAATCACAAAAACAACATTGGGAATTTATGTGAAGAAGACTTACAATATTTCTATGGTTGGCTTCCTCACGTGGAGGAAATTCACGAGAAACATTTAACGTACGAAGGTGAAGACGAAATGGTAGAATTGGCAGAAAGATTTCAAAAACGATTTCCAAATTTATTGCCAGAGACTTACTCGAACTCCACCTATAAGGTAGGCCCAATAAAATGTGAAACATTTGAAACAGTGGTTGCAAATAGTGTGTACAAAAATCTGCAACCACAAACTTAATACTAGACACCTATCACATTATTTATTATTACAGTTTAGATTTACTGCTACCCAGCGTACTGAGGCGAGTGCGAAGCATTTTGCCATTGGATTATTTGGTCGGCGAGTCAGTAGATACGTTTGGTTTCCGGAATCATTGCACAGAGATCCTATTTTAAGGGTAGGTACAAACAATTCACTCTGGAATAAGACAATTAAATGCTTCCATTGATCCAGAAACAATATTTTGGTAAGTTCCAAGCTGTCCCAATTCCTAATTAGTCAGAGAGTATGCCAAAAGGCTGGCTAATAACTTTGGACACTATGGAAAGAATTAAAATAAGAAAGCACCTATGCAACTTTCTTGAAATAAAAAGTAACTGCAATAGAAAATAGCTGGATAAGATAAAGATTTGGTGGATAAGTATGTTGCGCAATTATTCCTTGACTTCTTTCCATAACTTCCATTATTACCATTCAATTAATAATTCAATATAACTTGTACCTATAATCTTTCTTTTTGCAGTTTTACAAGTTATGCTCTCGCTGGAAAACGGAAGTGGACAAAAATCCCCACTCGTATGTCGAACGGAACAAATTTAAGCAGGGACCGCACATGAAAGCCACGCTAGAGGACGTCGGCCGCAGGCTGGGATTTGAAACACTAACCATGGGTAAGTGCATTTTGAATGTTGCTAGCATGGCCAACGAATTTGGAATTCAATGGCTATACTAATGTGCAGGTTCCAACATAGTATTAGAGCTGTTATACCTGTGTGTGTTTTATTTACCACTAAAATGTTATTGCTTAGTTGGGCATTCCTAAATAAAATATATTCTGAACATTTGTTAATGACACCTAGGTACCTATGCTAATTAGATATAACTCAATTAGTGGCAAGGTGCAATATAGGCCCATAGAGGCTGTTTCCTGTCTAGGGTTTAAATGCTCAGGAAAGCATATTTACTTTACATTTTTTCTAGACTGCCTTGTTCCTTTATTGACAGGTAATGATAATATAAATAGCATTGACTTGCATAAGATAAGACTTGGCCAATATATTGCATGTTATGTCATACAAAGTAGAGAGGATATTGATTGAGATGAGTATCTTGATCATTGCACTATCAGTACAAAAAAAATAACCCTGAATCCAGACAATTTAAATATCAGCTGTAGATTACGAGTCCAAATAGCTGTTATTCTTGCAATGAAGGTCGCCGAGTGTGTAGGACGTCTTTCGAGCGCATAGAAAATGTATTTCGATAAGTATGAAAAGACCAAAAAATCCGCCCCCGGGTGGACTCGAACCACCAACCTTTCGGTTAACAGCCGAACGCGCTAACCAAT
>LVVV01432229.1:0-14581 GCA_001676325.1 Amphinemura sulcicollis
CAAACCCACATTGCCGCGATGTGCACGCTTTGTGTTTTGTTGAGATGCCGGTTCGCGAAGCTTGGGAAAACAGGGAGCGAATTGCCAAGAATGTTTTCGCCCTCGAAATATAATTCATCGGTTCTTATTATTGTGCGCTATTTCTGTGTTCGGTGTGGGATGGTAAGAAGACGCTCGACAGGTCGTTTCGTGGAAGAGGATGGGAAATGGAAATTACGGCACCTCATTTTCTCACCAATCGATATATTTTCCTTGCTAATTGGATTTCTTCATCGAATGGATCGTATTCACTGAAATTGGAGTGCAAATAGGGGTTCACAATGTGAACTCTGGAGCCCAGTGTTAAAGAGCAAGGCCTTCATGACCCTAGAGGTAATTTTGCTGTCAGCCCGATTCTGTCTGTGGCTGTACATACGAAACTCTCGCCAAAACTCAAACCCCGCTTTCTGGTTCTGAAGGCATAGGTATGGAGTAGGGCCGGATGGAGTTGTTTGAATTTTCTTGATATACCCACATTATTCTAAAAAACAATTTGGCGTCGTTTGTAAACTGCTGTAATTTACCTGTTTCGAAAGTGTGTCTTGTCCACTATCACATGCTGTGTTCAAAATTAAACAATCTCTTGGATGGTTTTTAGCTTTTGAAAAATGGGTCGCATAGTCGGAAACCTTGTATGGAACAGAATGCGAAACTTTGCGAAACTAGGATAGGCTTTCCCCCTCCCCCCCTACCCTGTTGTACGACAAGTCATATTTTTGCAACAGTGCCCTACTAAGATTTACTCTGCTCACGCGTGTGCTCTGATTATACCTATAACAATTGGCTGGAGTGAAAATAAATTATCGAATAAGGAAGATTTTACTGCACTAGCAGAAGTGTATGATTATAACAAGGCCCCCTAGAAGGAAATCGGTGTTTGCAGCTAATGTCTCCACCATGTGAGAGATGCAAGTGCAGAATACACGTAACCTACTCGAGACATGTTGGTATATAGTTACAGTCTCTGTTAGAATGAAGAGGAATAAGCATCATCTCTCATGAGGACTTTATTCACTCGAATTGCTCATTTTGCCGTTCTGGGTAATGTGCACTTGCAGAAACTGCCAGTAGGGCACTAAAGAAGAATGATCATCTTTGTCTATTATCTTCTAGTTTTAGCGGTTTTAGTATTATTCCATTTCCCAGATTTCTATCTAATCACAAAAATGTTGAACTAATGTTTTCTTGTCAATGGCCTGTAAAAGTACTTGTTGGAACAATAGGCAATCTTTGCTGAGACAGAATTTTCATGGGCCTTTTTCCAAATGTGATTGAAACTAACCCAAAACATAGTACATCATTAAACAATACACCACAGAATACTGATGTAGACTTTCACTTATCTTAGCTCTATCTTTGCACTTTTTTAAAAAAAACTACCTTGAATGGACTTTAAATGCTAGGAGAAAAAAATAGGTTTCTATTTTCTTGTTTGATTGTTTCACTATTGATGCCTCTCAAGTTTCTAAAACCATGCTCTTGCTAATCAAATTGTTTTTTCTTGTTACAGGTGTGCACCCCCTGCAACACCCCCGCGACACCCCCCAACTTCCCCGACGCGCTCCTAGCGTTCTCTCGGATGTCCACCGGCGACAAACTCGGCTCATCTCCCGCCACCAACCACTTCTCAACGTCGCCGATCCAGACGCAACAGCAGCAGCAGCAGTTCACCCCGCACCCGTTGCAACGGCAGGTGCAGAACGGCCAGCAAGCCACAGGCGTCGGTGTGGATCTGCAGAGATAAATGGCCTCAGAGGAGACACCCCCACGGGGGAGTTTGGCATGCTTAGATGGTCCAGTTCCAAGATAGGAATGGTACCGGCTCACCTCCCAAAGGGGGGGCGGAAATAGATAGAGGAGAGTGGTTTTCGTTTCGGGATCCGTCTGGGTCCCGTTATAGTATACGCTGTCCGATCGGTCATGTACCCCTGCCCCCTCTTAATCCCTATGTACCCGAATGGGGCTTCGATTGTTGTCGTCGATATATGAAAACGCACGATTGCGAGAAGAGTTAGCTACGGTTTTGAAAGCGGATCGTAGAAGACGGTGGCGCATTTTAGTTTTTTGGGTGCGCTATTGCATTATTCAGGCACGTATAGGTAAATAAATTGCGATTTCGTACATGTACATACTAAGTAATTTACTATATGTGATTGAAAGTAAAATAAACCAAAAATCACGTTTGACTGCTTGGCCTAAAATGTCTTAAATAATAAAACATCGAGCAGTCTGACCACATTATTAAATTGTTACTAACTAAACTACAGTAGTATACAATCAATAATTTATTGTGATAAATATTAAATAATAACAAAGTGTAGTCAACTTCGGATTTTTCTCAATACTATGTACGCCCATTTGGGAGATCTATTTGTCTTACGATGCTATCGTATAAATGTATCGGACACATAGCCCTGAATATGTTTGTGTTGTCTTTACAATATTCACTGTTAATCCTATTCTATCATATGCAGTGGTTTTGCAGCAAATCACTTCTGATGCTCGAATTCACCTGATGGAAGACTTATAAAACTATCGATCGTATACGTAGGTAATCAAATTGGCGAATTATATTTTTTACATGCCACTCACAGGAAAATAATGATCACTTGTTACAGGAAATTATAGTTCAATCATTTCATTACTACCTTTAAGGAACTATATCATGAAAAGGATAATAATTGGCGATAGATATTATTATTCGACACTCAGTAAGGTGCTTTTATAAACAACATATATTTTTCCTGTTGAAGAAGTCCTATGATTTTTTTGTAGATTTTTGAATAGGTTCTTGGATATTATTGACCTTTCAAACTAGATATAAAAACTACGACTATTATAAATGTAAATATGTAAATTTTTAAAGTTTTGATGTCCTTTAAATCTGTGCTTTATGTTAAAGATAATAAAGAAAACAGGATGTTAAAAACAATTTTCGTCCTGTTCAGTTCAAACCAACCCGATAGATATAGTTCCTACTTAGCTACTAGGTGGCAGCAGTTGTGGAGTCTCGTAGGCCACATGACGGCAGAAATGGGCGGCTCCTCGTTCAAATTATAATATTATTGTCAGATTTGCATTTATTTATTTTACCGCGAACAGGTACACGATATCTGTATGAATATCTTATATCTGAATATCTGCTGAATTAGAATATAAAATGATGTAGGTACTAATAATGGTATTACTAGTGATAAGTACATTGTAGTGTAGGGAAACGTGCCAAAAGGCTGAATAAAATTGCGAGTGATAAGGAAAGAAATGGGAACCAAAGCTTACCAGAAAAACAGATTAAGACAGAAAAAGTGCTGCTCAAACGTTTCGGCTGTACCTTCAGTGGTGTAGAACGAAGTAGTGATAATGATAACGATAATAGTGGTACCGATTGGAGATCAGTTTTCTTTAATTAGCTTTCAAACAAATTCTTGTGTTTTGCTGTGTGTGATGGTGTGATATGCCCGTTTCATTTTGAAATGATGCTTTCAAATAGGACTTGAACAAGGTAAGGATGATTTATTTATAGGATTTCGTTCAAAGACTGTATGGGGCATACAGGGTAGGAATACTGTATCTGTAACATTGGGTTCAATCTGGTTGAATGGTAGATAATCACATGCAGGTAGTTGGCAGTTATGCCTTTTCAGAGTTATTACTTCTTCACAAATCTTCATTCCACACTCCACAGAACCAAAAATTTAAACATTCTTTTCTACTCTAAGATTTTTTAGACTCATGTCTAACTTTACCTAAACTTAGCACTAGTTTAAAAAAAAGGAACTCAAACTGGGGTTTAAATGCTAAGTGAAAGAACAAATTGGTTTCCCTTTTCTACTCTTTTCTTCTAATGAGCAATGAAAATGATGCCAGTAAAAACATTGTGAGTTGTTTTCCATTCTGGAATGTGCCGAATGTGGGTCGGATGGTAGTTCAAGGAGATTTCAAGTTTCAACTAAAAGCTGGCTATGTCAACCCGGGTGGATAATAATATACCTCAGTGTAGAACCATAGACATACTAATCTGTAGAACCATTGGATTCTACAGTTAAATATTCGTGCATCTATATATTTTTAAATTTTAATCATAATTTTGCAACCTTGAGTGGTGTTTAAAGTCTTTTTTTGTGTAATTATTTGCAGATTTAGAAGTTTTGTTTTATTCGGTCTACTTTTGGACATGACTATCTGTTTATTTTAGCGTGGTCCTCTTCAAATGTGTCATTTAAATTATTTTGTTTAGTGTTTGGGGTTAATATACATGGTTTATTGCACAGCATTCATTCGTACATCAGCTCATGAGTTTTTTTTATTACACACAGAAAGCTGCTAATGATAAATTGATAATGATAATAATGTCATGAACACTGCACGAGAAACTTATTTTATGTCTACCATTTATACAGATTTAAACAGTATTTTTTTCAGTTTATTTAGTCGCTAACACAATTTCCTCAAGGAGCTGGTTCACACATGGCCGTTTAATTTAATATTGTTATTTTAGACTGTTAAATTTTGTAGGAACATCTAGGCCTCTTCATTTAGATTTACTTGTCTCCACTATTTCACTCTAAGTTCTAATCATTAAACTAAAGGTAACACACCAATTAATCATTTCGTTTTCTCGCAAAATATATAATGTACATTACACAAATATAATTCCATAACGATAATTATTTTATGTATGCATATTGTGTATGTACACACACACACACACACACACACAATTAAGTTACAATCAATATGCCATCGACAAATTTATTTTTAATTTCGAGCAAGCCATAATGGGATATTAAAAATCACCATTTTTTTCTCTTAGTATAGTTTCCCCAAAAAACCACAATCTCTTCTGTTATACGACACAACCCACTAGTAAGTACACCCAATACCTTCAAATAACAACAATAGATTATTACATGCCACAATAATGTATAATAGCACACAATATCTTTTATTTCAAAGACAACTTCTTTACTATCTTGCTGTGATATTTAGGCACGGTTTGAATTTTAGTTTGTCATGTTCAAGAGAAAGGACCATAAAAGGACGCTGCAAAATCATCAGAGCAAATTAGTAAAGCAGCCACCACCTCTTGATTTCGAAACACTGTTGTCGGCTTACAAGTTCACCTCTTTCTTTGAGATATCTTGTTTTACAAGCAGGGATCTCTAAGATTTCTATAATCACTATGCCATATTATCACAATATTCTATATTACTGGGGAGGGAAATCTCTTGAACCATCATTAATGATCTAACAATCACTTACCACTAGTTTGAAATTCACGTTCTAAGATCTCCATTTTGTTTTGATCGCCGCACAAGCTTAGGACCCTCATCTTCCAATTTGCAATGTTCTCACGCTATTTGAATATGACCTTGAAATAGGTATTTATAAATTGCTTCTGTTTGGTATATACCAGAGAACACTGTAAATAGATTGTTATAACTTTGACCACTGCCATATTAGTATAAACATTCATGATTATTTCGGTTTGGTTCACTATTTTAGGGCGAGTGTTTGATCCTCCTCTCAGCCTTTTTGGGAACAAGCGCCAATAATCTTTCGCGGCTCTCCTGTGTTCATGAATGTTCGTGGAAAAGGTAAAACCTTCGGGTTTGCAGAAAATTTCACAGACTTTTCAATTGACACACTAATTAGGTTGGGAGAGGGAGGGGGGCAGCCCCAGACATATAAATGGGCTTCTTGTCCAAAATTATTTAAATTCAATTCTTTAAAAGTGCAACAGCAAATTACTTTTGGAAAAACTGAGGTGAACATAGCCGATTTCGGCCGTTTAATACGGAATTTATGATTCAATATTTAATCATGCCGTGGGTCATAGTTTAAGTGCTATTTCCCTAAAAAAAAAAAACAATCACGGAAATTGACATCGCATGGTTGGGGCAAGTACCCAATGAAAATGCGGCGACCAAAACAGACGACTTCTTACGATTGTTGACGTCTTTTCTAAAGTCTTGTTGTCATCGAATCGACTTTTGAACACTTCTCTGCCAAAATCAGTAACAGTGGCCTAAGACATACCTACAAGCATAACAACAAGAAGAACAACAATATATTTATATATGATGTAACAACATAACAGATAGATTCGATTTCAGTTGACTTTATAGACATGTTCGTATCTATACTCGTCATTTCGCACTTAGTTTCACGGCCCAATACCGATGTTGAAAATGTTACGCTCCATTTCAACATCCATTTTTCTCTCTTACAATTTTTTTGGCAAATTAGTATTGTCTTTTGTGATGGTAGCACCTTACTGATTATTTGAGCACTTTGGAACTGAATAAAATGTCTCAGTAGTCCATTTTTCAACCCCAAACTATTTTCAGATTTAATTTATTCATCTTTGACACACACTATTTACGTTAAATATTTCAATTTCGCTTTTAAATATATTACATGAATGGTTCCCATTCTTTAGATGAACATAACTGTTGCACTAAATAATTTTTAAATTACGACATCTCGAATTTGAGCCATTTTAATTAGCTAATAAAGATATATATCAATTTTATTCGACGCCATTCAGTTGATTGTTCTTAAACATTACACATATTTTTCACTTTTTGTTTCGTGGTTCATTTCACGCACTTGTCTTCGTTTTTTTTTTTTGGGCTTGCAGGGGCCCAATTTTAAATTCTAAATATCACTCGCTTTTTAGTGTCCAACTTTTTACAATGTTTTCTTATCAAAATTATATTGTATCTGTTGTTGAATTTTGTTGATGGTGAGTGGGTGGGCGGGGCAATTTGATGATGATGGCCTAATTAGTACTTGGATCACAGCACCGTCTCCATTTCTGCGATCTCAGTTCTGCAGGGTCTGCAAAAGTTCAATTTCAGAGCGAAATATTAATGAAAACATTCTATGCAAAATTATCTTCGAATTAAATGAAATGAAATTAATTATGTAGATGCGGTGTGATTAATTCACAATCATTGTAAGGATATGAAAGGGCATTTTTTTTTAAGTTTTTGTATTGAAACAAGCTTAAAAAGGTGTGATTTTCTCAGTACCTATTTTTCACATAACCCAAGCTGAGAAAATAACACTGCCATTTTCCAGCCTCCACTTTTACTAAAGATTTTTAGAATCTAGCAAATAACAGGATTTATCTTAAACCCAGGTTTAAAGGTCCTTTAACCACTTCCCCCCCCCCCCTTAAATAGTAAGTGATATGGGGTGTAAGGATATTTTGAATGGCTTTTTCTAAGATACGTTCCAAATAGATATAATAATAATAATAATAATATGTAGTAATCTACCTCTCCAACTACAATATTTATGTACTCTCTCAAAGCCCCAGGCCTGGGTGCGTTTGCTTTAGTGAGTAGTGACCAAGGAGGCTTAATAGGTTGTAGTGACACGTGTAAATTGCTAACTGTACCTACCTGAACTGTTGTCCCCCGGGCTGAAAACAAGTCGAGTATTCCGTGGAAGTCACGTGGTTGCGAGTCATATCACGTGCCAAAAGCACGTCAGGACTGCTTAGGTATCTGCAACCAGAAACATTGATTACTTTCTTGAAAATGTTTGCTCGTTGCGTTTCCATTTTAAAACATACCTACTGCTAAGTTATCTACTAAATTCAGTCACATTGCTGCACTCTCAGATGGAAATCTCCAGATATTCCATTCTATAATCGCTATCGTTCATGTAAATTAGCGCTTCGTGAAATCTTGCGGCTTCCATAGTCTCTGAGTGCAAATAGTTTAGAAACCAGCATAGGGGCGGCAAACTCCTTTTTAGAGCCTGCATAACTGCTAGTTCTGCAGACAACTGCCATAGAGTTGTTACTGGCATATGCGTCAAAGTCGCAATGAAGGAAAATTCACATTTTCTAACTTCGACGTTAAGTCTTATACTCGAAAAGAATAATCTCGCGTAGCGGTCGCTCCAATGAGGATAGGACACCTGTGTGATGCTACTTCAAGCTGATATTAGACAAGTGAATTCCATTTGGCATCCGGGCAGACTGCTGATTGAATCCAACAATCCTCAAGAATATTGGACAGGTGAAAATTAGTTGTTTGCAGTTTAATTTTCAAAATTACACAAGTCAGCTGGTATATGTTTTACACCGAGCCTCGGCGCAGGTTACGGAGTAATATGATAGTAAATTATTAATCGAATATCGTACACTCTCAGCTAATTGATAATTTGATCCAAGAACCATGAAGTCCAGCGCTTTCTAACTTTTTGATTGTACAAAATATATTATCTTTCACAAGAAAAGAAAAGAAACCCTGTGTGTTTGTGGTCTGCGAAAATTTATCAAGGGTCAAGCGTGTCTGGTCCAATTTATTTGCTTTCGTTACAAAAAAAGAAATGTGATATTACTTTGTCTGAATAAGAAAATTTCTAAACAAAGAAACCACACCGAAACAAGGTTTTGATATTCGTACTCTGTAGTGCTCTGCACTGTAGTGATCTTCCATTTGTGATTATTGACGTTTATTGTGTTTTATTGAGACGCGACATATTTGTGAGGAATTCAGTGGCTTTTTATTTTACTGTTCTCAAGGGAGATGGTACTAATAAGTTCTGGCTGCCCACAGTAACTCTGATACCAATGCCGCTATTGCCACAATTATTGTTAATTATGTGGGATACTTTGCGCTCAACTGAATGCGATGAAATTAAATCCGATGGAATACAGTGTACATGTTAATAAAATAGAGTTTCAGGCGCCAGCTTTCGTAATTAAACAAGGATTTCACTTCTAGAAACCCTACGCATTTCTATAAGAACGACCCAATTCACGATTGTATACTGTAGTTCCGTGAGCGTAGGTGGTGCAACATGAATCATACCTTGACTCTGGTTTTATCTAGACAACTCCTAACTGCTACTGTACCTCCACCCAAACTAGTTGGTAACCACAGCAGGTTCTCATTTTACCGGCTCCTCTAAATTATGAACGAAACGGGAACACAAACCACGTAAAGTTCTGAGGGTAGCTAAACTAATTGCCACTCTGTCGGTGTCCAGGACCTGGACGAGAAATGTTGGAAACTAAGTCCGTGCATCTTTCACAACCTAAGATGAACATTTTTTTTGCTAAATGAACGTAAAGTTTGCATGAAATAGCCACTGATAATAAATATCACATTAATCGCATATTGCACATTACACTTCCAAGGATAATCAATGGATTTTCATAAAGAAACCAAATTATGTCCGGCTTAGATAAAAATTAGTACAATTTATAAAATGATTCCTTGTAGAAAATGAAAGATCGTTCTTCTCAAGCGCAAAAATTCCATAGAATTCTTCCAAATGCCATATTTTTTTAAAATCCAACTTAAAAAGATTACAGAATTTACAAGTAAGAACATACTGATCTCGTGTGAAAAATTTGGAGTTGGCTAAAAAAGATGATGAAATTTGGCTTTTAGCCCAGGCAACCTATAGATTTTCAATTTAAAGTATAACAAATCTCCTAGCTTTACGTCAACTGGTAGATACACAAAACCGAATTTGGAAAATCCTGTGTTTGAAGTTTTCATCCATCACGTTCTTAAACTGAAATATGTAAAAAAATCTTAAAGTCCAGTATTACCTGGACGACTACATACCTACTACTAGGCTTTATCCCATTGGACTCTAGGTCCTTCTGAAGAGCCTTGATCTTGATCCTGGCCATGTCCAGCTCGTGTTTCACCTTCCAAAGGTGAGTGTCGCAGATCGGGTCACGACACCGGTGATTGCGCAGAATGTCTTGCGCCTCGAAGACTGCCCCTCGGAAGGTTAGTGACTTGCCCATGCTCTGTACGTGAGAGAAAGAACGCGCGCACGCGACGCGGATATACGAAATGCATCTTTGCGCGACACTTTACGCAAGATCACAACATGGGTTTGGTTGGCTTGGCTGTACCAAAGACCACAGTTTCGTTAAGAGGGTGTTTTCAAGTTCGAAATCACCGTCACGTTCCCGCGATATGTTTTAAAATTTTATACTGAATTGTTACCAGAGACGTGGCCTCTGTTACGTTACTAAAACACGAACAACTTTCCAGTGCGTTTTCTCAAAAAAATGGACAGTTAGTTTCATTTTTCCATAAAAAATGAGCCCATCAGGGCATAGCTATCGGGTATTTTGAACTTGTGACCCGGCAGACCGGCTTTGACCGAATTGGGTTTGTAAAACGAGCAGGACCTAGACGTGAAAAATTTCGTTGTACGACATTCTTGTTTTCCATTACTGTTAACACGGGAAACGAGAATGATGTTCAATTAAGTTTCTCGTGACTTGGCGATGTACGAATACTATATGATGACATACGCGAGAGTGCGCCATGGTAGCAGCTTCCACAAATAGACCATGTCGGGATAGTACTAAATGTTTTTCAGCAAAAGTACAGCGAAGAAAATTGGGGGTTGCTATCTGAATGTAGACTCTTTGTAAATTGTAATCAGATCACTATGAGACACAACCGACGCCATTACACCTCTGCCACACGACCAAATATGAAAACAAAGAGTTGATAAACTCATAAATCAATCATTTACGATTCTATTTAAAATCTATCTGACTTCAATGTTGTAGCCAAGCAATTGCACTCTTGCTGGCTCCAATTAGTAACGGGTAAGCTTTTGTTCTCAACCCCACGAACTTTGCCTTTGTTTGAATGCCAAGTCCCAGTGGCCCCTTCGGTATTATTAGTACCTCAGCCTTGTTTCATATAAAGAGAAAGACAAAGAATAAGAACTCTAATGAAGTACATAGAATGAGAGTAATTATAGGAATTCTAAATGCTACAAAGATTGGTCTACAGATAGGATTTGCCAATTTCATTGTTGTATACTTTGCGAAGTGAACATTTTAGCAGCGAAAGTGGTAGTGGCAAACATTTGGCGGGGAAGATATATTGAAAATAATGAGGCATAGAGATTGCATTTAATTAAAATATGTTTAAAAACTAGTTAATGATGGATAATTTTGATGTTATTTCAAGAAAAATTCTACATGTTTATGTAAAAACCAGCCCATTTATAATTGGTTTATATTTACTGAGTAAGTTTTGACGTTTCAAAAATTTGGTTCTAAAGTCTATGACATCTTACTCTTGATCTATTAAGAATAATGAAATGCCTCAATTTTAAAAATGTCATATTCAAACACTATAGAAATCGATAAAAAACACCGAACAGCGAGAAACAGCTCTGACAAACAGCAAGAATCAAAATCAATTAAAAAAAACGGCGAAACAATTTGGAAAAGTTCTGCAGCGTTCAATGATACAGGTCTAAGATCTGTATTCTTACTTTCGAATTGCCGCCAAGCGCTGAAGCCAAGCTAAGACGTTGAAACTTTTCTTGAACCTCGCCAAGAGATTCCAAGCTAGAACATCATCGATTGACTTCGTCTAATCTATTTCTAAAGGCCCCGAAATCTCTAAACATTTCGATGTCATCTACGCATTACCTAAGACAAGAGCAACCAATTGGTTCTAATTATTTTCTAAGTTCATAAGCCTTCTGTGTAAAATTGAACAACAATTCATGAAAAGAACATAGAGATAAGAAAAAATTGAGACTGATATCACAGTATGAGCATGTTAAAATTACAAGACAGGTTAAAATTGCGGCAAACTTTGCATCAGCATTGTCGTGTTGTTAGCGATAACATATTATTTTCGCTATTGAAAAAATAATTTCGTTACATGGAAGAAAAACGTTGAAGAAAATGTGCCATGTAGTGAATGCATTGCCAATTTATGGAATTTATATATCCCCAAAAGTCGTTTTATTTTGTCTAAAATTGCTGTGCACATCGGAAACGGCAATATCTTTCTAGTGACCCGATAACAAAAAAGCAATCATACTCGATCAGCTCAATCGCAAAACATGTCTAAAATTCTCGCACTATAACGACCACGAAACTCAACGTTCAAGACCAGAAGAAAAAACATCTCAAAAAAAAAATTACAGACAAACAGTCCCAAAGAGAAGGCGTATGGTTGTCTAGTGAGGCTGTTAAATAGCGTCTACTGGAACGATATGTCTACTTGATTTGGCAACAGTGCAGCGTCCTTTTTACAGTGCTAGATGGATATGAAGTTCGCGGCTTGATCGCAAGGATGTCAGTGGAAAATCTAAATTGCCATTCTTTTCTGAGGGTAAAAATATTTTTAAGTTTTCACTCTTGTGGAACTCAAATTATAAAGGAAAGTAGAGTTCTCCTTCACATTTCAAACCAAATAAATTGGGACAAAAAAATCCTACCAAAATAATTTGCCGCTATACTGTGCACGGTAGTGCAGTGCAAGCGCGTGTGCCGGGAGGTCCCAGGTTCTATCCTGTAGGCTGGCTATCCTGGTTGTGGTTTTTCCGTGATTTCCCACAACCATTCCAGACAAATTCTGGAATATTTCCACAATCAAAAGGTCACGGCCGCATCCTAACTCCATCCCTTACTGAATCCTCACCCCTTTGGGAAGCTTGGCTTCCATCAAACCAAAGGGAAAATCCTATTATTTGATTGCCTCCACAATGTTGCCTAGTTTAGTAGATTCCAAGAGACACTATTCCGTCACCCCCAATTGTCTAACATTGAGTCACGTTGTTAGAGTAAATGTGTTCCTTGTTTTACTTGACTCACGAGGCTGACAAGAGAGCAGCAATTATTGCCGCTGTCTGTCTTAGCGAGGCGAGCGCGCACGTATTTGAAGTAGAGATGTTCCATCAGGAGCAGCAGCGCGGCGACCAGAATGCCGGACATCAGTAGAAGGAATGCGGACAGGAACTGTTCGAGAGCAAGGGGGTCGCTGTGTTTGTGTTCTTGTTTGCCTGGCTTACAGGTGCCGGTCATCCAGTAGCGACGGAGACGTTCAAGATCTCCTGGAATGCGTCAAACAAACGTCGAAGTTTTAAACGAAATTATACACATTCTGTGAACTGTCAGATCAAGACTTGCCGCGTAAAGTAACGGCCGGTTTTACTATGAACAGTTAAAACCTATCAGTAGGTTGTTATCTCCAGTCTCAAAAATGTATTAAAGAGTGTTTTATTCTATTATTAAGTTTGAAACTACATTAAGTTGCAAACTTAATAATAAAATCTACTGTCCATTGCATGCTTTCGTAATTTAAGCTAGTTTCAACTAATAGTGTTTAAATTCTGTTACATCAATCGTTTTTCCATTTCACGCTTGCCATTGAAAATATATAAGGGACTTTAACCCAACACATAAAAATGTCCCTTGCGTTCACAATTTCTTCACAGATAGTTATTGCGACGACTTAAAAAGTCTAAATTCCATTAAATGTTGTTCCCTTACCATTCTCCCGGAAGTCCAGCAGCCGTTTGTTGAACATATCGACGTACTTTGAGTTGCGCGGGAAAGCGAGGCCGTATCCAGTCATCGCGTACCAGGAGCCGACAGTCAGGAGGCGACAGTCTTCGTCCTGGGCGACCAGGTAGTCCAGCACTGTGCCGTCGTAGATGAACGCGTCCAGTTCGCTAGACAAACGTGGACGAAAAGTTAAGCAACATTGTGTTGGATCCAGAAAAAAATCTTTGATAGGCCACAGTTGCAAAAAATGTGATTGTCAAAGAAAGGAGAGGTGGCTTGGGCGATCTTTCATCCACGCAATTTCCCTTGAAAGAAACATTTTTCAACTGGCAGTCTGTTTTTGTACGGTGTTATTTATCATAAAAACTTAAACAATCCGAGGAAATGTTACTTATTATACACGGCCTGTGATGCTTATGCATTCTTTGTCTCCTGTTTACATGTTTACACCCTACATCGACGTCTTTTTTATATTTAGCGTGATTTTAAAGCTCGATGCAACATGAAGAAACGGAATGAAACACAAGAAGTGAAGTTAAGCAACGCGGCCACGGTTTGGACGTTGGATGGGTGCCCTTAGTAAATCAAGCACAATCTCTTACTAACGATAGAAAGGTATCGCTAAAACATGTTCACACTTGATTTTGTGAGAGTCCTAAAGACGCGGCCTATAAATTAAAAACCTAATCCTGCACATGACGTTAACGTTGCACGTTAAGAAACTTGAATGGTTCAGGCTTCTGGGGAGTAATTAATATTTTCATAAAATTTCTGATCGTTGAGAGACCTTTCACTTCTGATCGGAATTCAGTAAGGTTGTTTTTGTTAGTAATAATTCTGATTTCAGGAAAAAATAGAAGTGTGTCTCGATATTTGCATGATAGCTGAAAAAACTAATTTGGCCTGTGAACTCACTTGGATATGACAGCCTCGATGCCCTCATTGACGCTGGATCGGTTGTGAGTTCTCATGTAGGCGTGCATTTCCTTGAAGTAGCGGCTCAGCGTGGAGTCGGTGTGACTCCAGGGTATCGTCCCGAACTTGTACATGGGCTTGTGACTGAATGGTTTGGCCAGCTAGTAACAGACAAGGTCAGTCGGTGTAAGTCCAGGTTATCGTCCCGAACTTGTACATGGGCTTGTGACTGAATGGTTTGGCCAACTAGTAACAGACAAGGTCAGTCGGTGTAAGTCCAGGGTATCGTCCCGAACTTGTACATGGGCT
>LVVV01432230.1:0-14600 GCA_001676325.1 Amphinemura sulcicollis
CTTGAAAACAAGATTGCTCTTTAGAAATTACGACATTTTTTCAAAGAAAAATGTCTCGTACTCTCGTACCTCTTCGTAGAGATTTCATCAGTGGATATACCGAAACTGTAACCAATACACAAAAGTCATGTAAATGGGGCGGTTTGTTGCCTCGGCAAAGACAATGAATGTCTCAGGAACTGGTTGCCATATCCCTGGCTGCTAGAGCAGCGAAACTGCACACAATTTCCATTTTATACCCGGAGTCCTCAAGTTCTTTTGATTCCTTATCTCCGATGCGTCTGCTGCTGCCCTCTCAATGCACCTGGCCCCCAAAACTCGCCCCACCATTCTGCTCTAGATTATTCTCTGAATGGTCTTAGTTTAAAATAAGAATAATGAAATAACGACTGCATTGGACTGCGAGAAGGGATGGATGATTTGGTGCAAAAAGAGAGACGGCGGAGGGGGGAAGGAGCGCGGGACGAGAAGAATGAGAAAGAAGGGATTCGGAACTGGTCCGGAAGAGCGGAACTAGATCAAGAATTCAACTTGGGGAAGGCAGAGGCCGAGCATTGTCTGAAAGGAAATAAAAACTACTAGGGACGGTCTTTCCTTTTTCTTTTGTTGGTCTACGCAAGGAAAACGCATGCGACCTTTCGGTTTGGGATCAGTTTGTCAGAAAGGTAGAAATCTTGTGCACGGTGTTCAATCTTGTTCAATGCTCGCGATGGGAACTTTAATGTAACATATTCGCATGGGCATCGCCCGGCGAAATGCATTGTATCGGTGCGCGTTGTTCCCAGGTGAACCGATAGGTTTTTCATCAGATACCGACGTATTATGTAAATACTTGGTTTCCAATATGTGACCTGGAAATTGATTTCACATGTTTATACCGTTTGAACTCTCGAACTGTAAAGAGTGCTACGAAGCTTTTTACGGGTTTCAAATGAGCTTCGTGCCCACAAATATTCATGTCTAATGGAGGGAGGTCATTTTCTGAAAGTCATATTTTTACCAGGGGTCTTTTTCCGAGCGCGAGTTGGCCGTAGCTTGAAGGCCAGATGAAACCCGGCACCTCCACCTAGAACTGGCTTCAATGCATGAATCCAATAGCTTCATTTCGGGCGGTAGCAAAACTCAGTTAATTTTAATTCTTTCCCATCGCTGCAATGGTCACTCCGGTCTCAAAATATTATCTTAATATTTTTCCAGATTTTCAAAGACTTGATCAATCCTTTCAAACGAAATTATCCCCGACCCAACCCCAAACCAACATTGAATCGTCAAATCACAGCCTCTTATCTCAAATCTCTACCTGTTTTATGGATTTTATAATCACATTGTACAAGTACTAAGGTAGGCAACTATGAGTACCGACTGCTCTGTACCTGTTTATATTTAAATATTGTAACAATAGGAACGAGCATCGTACCTCGGCAATAACCGTCAGTATATGCCCGTCTATATTACATCGCACGCATACACACACACTGGCACCTAGCCGCCCCAGGGAATAAAACAACTATAACTGTCTACCCTTTACTTGCGTACATACCTTACAATTACCCTGCACTACAACCAGAGGAGGCAGGGACAAGGGTAGCTAACCCTTTCGATATCGCGCGTTAAACAAACTAACTTTTAAACAGTGAACAACTATTTTTTTGCTAATGTGGGTAATCGTCCGGCAGTTTCGGCCGCACCGTCCATTAGCTAACACCTTAATATTTTATAGATTTATCAAAGAGGATCTTCGTTAGGCAAGGCTAGGACATGCACGGCAACCATTTCGAATCTATGGGTACACGGATATAAATTGTCACACATGAGCACGCAGATTACGTTTATAAAATGAAGAAGCGACGTCGGAAAAGGTTTTAAGCAAGCGGATGGATTTGGGAAGGTTGTTATTCCAAGACATTAAAATAATGAGCGTGAGGACGGTCAAATAACTGCCCCGTTATTGGTCGAAGCGAATGGACGCTCGTCGTTTTCTTGGTCAAATAGATTGCTCGGTCCCGTTCGGGAATTCAAAGTCTTGCTTGGTCATCGGCAAAGTGGTCATAAAGCCGAGTAGCAATCGTCGTGTCCGATTTTCGATTCTGTCCTATGTGTGACCAAGACGGCAGATAGGTATCGTACAACGATCTTTGGATCTTGAGGGGATGATTCCCCTTCTCGGCTAAAGCGTCTCGGTGAATAGCATGAGCATGGTGATGTAACAATGAAATCTTCCTTGCGGACAAAAATCCCCATCGCATAGTCTCAGTGTTATGGAACGTAGGGTAGGTTAGGCAGGCAGGCAGGCAGGCGGTGGAAATGGATCGAAACTTTGGCCCTACGGACATATTGTGAAACGCCAAGAAGCTCGTATGGGACTGGATTTATGGATATGCCCTATTACGGTAGCTGTATAGCAACACAATAGCAACTCTTTGAGCGAAATTATCGTGCGCCATCGTGATAAGAGATTCTTTGTATCTTGCTTTTGAAGTTCTTTGATCGATCAGATATATAAAAAGCTATGAATAGGGCGACATATAATGCTATTGATTCGGGCCTATAATATATCTGGTGTTATTGATTGGAAGTCTTTCAACCCTTTAGCGAAAGATAAAGACATCATATCGGCAATCGAACGATACGTTTTCATGACTCGGCCGAAACCTTTGTCTTCGATAAAATAAAATCGGGGCACTCGCTGGCTAAGTTTTTTGCATCTTACAAATTTCAAATCACTTTGATTTTTAGTATGGATTTGCGATTAATATAAAATGAATTGTGTCCCAATTCTGGATGAACAAATACAAAGTATAGAATTTGTGCTTAAGTCTAAGCTCACCGTTCTGTAATCTCTATTGTCCACTAAAGGATTTTACACACAATTAGCAGATAGAATAATTGCTCAAATAGAGCACAATATTCCCCCGGAGTACGAGAATACCATTATCATCATCTGTTGTATGCGACGCTTGTATGAAAGGGGGGTGAACATATGGAACATTTAATGTAATTCTTCGACGCAAATTATGCGTAAAGACTAAAACCAACAGTTCATTTCATGGCTACATTTTTAAATATTATTTAATCAGCTGAGCGATTTTTTAATGTCGAGCCCCTACTTGAAAATAATAATACAAGTTCACCCCTTTCTTGCCTTCGGGGTAAAGATCATTATTTTCTGTGTACGCTTTAGTTATGAGCGAGTACTCCAGTGTAATACGCTTATGCGTAACAATAGCCCTCTATGTCCGCGATCAACAATGTTATTGTGCATAGCTTATCCTGTGTTTACCGATCGAATGGGGGAAGATAATAGAAAAAATTCGTCATACTGCACACTACGTTGAACGCGGATATATATATGAAAAAAAAACGAACACAAATTGCTATCTGATCGTTGTATACAATTAACAATTAACTGACTTTGTGAGGTGATTATGCGAGTTATTCATGCACGCAGATTCAGCGATGCATTGCAGAGCAGTGCAGCAGCTATGTATAGAGTTGCACCCCCGCGCTCCCCGTCACTCGATAGCGTTATTAAGTATGCTAATTCACAGGTGCGATCGGAGGTTGATCGGAAGCGTCCTGGCTAGACTACTCTATACTCCATGTGACCAGGTGTACCGCCGGGAACGGGCGAGATTACGGAAAATAAGCGATAAAACGAGAGGGATTCGGTTTGGAAAACCGCGTTAATGCATTCAAATTTCAAACAGGGCGCGTTCTGCGAGTTTATTCACTTGCATCGCTGAATTCTGAAACACATGAGCCTAACTGATGTCGTCTCACCTGTGGAAATCTATTGCATTATTTATAAGGGACTGTTTTTGGTCGTTACGATACTTGTTAATTCTTTTATTAACTAGCCTACTTAGAATTGGTCCAAATTATTTTCACCCCTTCGTTTCCATGGTGTGTCGCAAGGGTCGGATTTAGATCCGCACACTGACTTGCCAGACTGCTGTAATGTAAGCAGCCAATTATACATGGGCTCGGGGTAGGCAATTAAAAGACGCTTTGCTTGCTTCGATTTAATCCCATTACGCATATCCCATGTTGTTGAGGTGAGATTTCTTCCCTGTTGCATTTTCAATTCGCTTGCTCCATATACGGGTTTGCATGGGTATCACAGATAGGTAAGTAGTCAACCTACTTATTGAATGCACATCTCATTACATTTATGGATGCAAATCCCATATAAACTTGCACCGTGCATTCTAATTGAAGAAAAACACATCGTGCCTCGAGTTATAGAGCTGTAATTGCTAATTGAGGATGCATCAGATTGCATTTTCTGCTAAACACATCGGTTCACGTGAGAACAAAATATTTGGATAGTTCTCCGAAACTCGGCGACAGGTTTGTTCGTTCAGCTGCCGGCAGCTCGTGCACTTTGCTGGCAGAATAATAATTATCTTTGAATTTAACCTGCATATTCGGACCCCAAATTTAATTACGGCAATACGATCAGATAAGACGAGGGGCGCCTCCTTAAAAACTGTTTCTTGGACACTAGAAAACACATGCCGATCTTTTTGATATCATAGCTTTGCCAACATATTTTCATGTTCTTCATACAGGACTGTCGGGCACTGTATTTCGTGTTGTTTTTGAAAAAGTCGGACTAGAAATGTTCATCATAAATTTCTCGATTTATATTCCCTACCTTGAATAAAACGTATCTACATACAAACACGAACATCGCAGTTGTGAGCTTGTACAAAATGGTAGCAATTCATTAAATATCTGTATACAAATCAATCACTGCGTTTGTTTTGATGAAACTCATGTGCAACAATAATTGCAATGTTGACACTGACGCCGGCACATCAAACATTATTTATGGCCCAGTTTGCATAATAATATCTGTAACACCGAAGGTAACACTTACCAATCAAGCGATAAAAGCCATTGAACACGCAACGTTACGTTATACAGTATACCTACACTCACTAGGGCACGCCAAACATTTCGGTCGTTCCTGCTCTCTAGGAGACTCTACTTCCTGGCAACCTTCATTAGCGTCGACATTCGTATATCATCCCCAAACACTATGTTGGATATAGGACGTGATGGCTACAGGTGCATAAATAACTTGCCGGCTACCAAACAGGTGGATATCGGCTGAGTACTATACACATAGCGGAGCAGTCGCGGCTACCAAAGCAATAATAATAAGACTTTTGAATTGTGAATCTAGTTAAGGAAACGTACGTCATTAATGACTGTGATGGGGCGAGGGAGGTTTCCTCGGCGTGTACTGGCTGTCTGTGGCACCTGCGTTCGTATTATGTAGGCTATTTGTTCGTGGTACGTTATTGGTATTATTAGTACCTACCGACCTTTTCAAAGTAGCAAAGAGAATTTTTTCTTGTGGATGTAAGAAGAGAATGTTTTGTGAATTGCTGAACTCACGTTGCGAGTATAGCGGTAGCACAAATGTCAGAAATCAAGCTGCGTGATATATTTGAGATAAACCCTTATTTTTAAATTTGGACATACGTCCACAACACATTGACAGCACTGTGAATCCTGTCTTGAATGCCCGTAACGGGCAAAATTATCTTCGTGTTAATGCAAAACCAGTGTTCCAGTCGTTTTATAAGTGTTCTCTTCAAATTTATAAACTGTGAAATAATTTTCTTAGTAAATAATCATAACGATATTTCCCACGGCTCTGTTTAAAAAATGTTGGACATCTTAAATGGCCCGTGGACTGACGTCTCAAGACATCGGCCGGCGACTAGGTTTTGTCAACGGGGCAATAATTGTGCCGCCAGCTTGTGGATTTGTGTGGTGGGCACCTCGAGAGGTCGAGCACAATGCCGAGGATATCCGGTATTCGGGCACCTACCGGAGCACCTAGAGCGTCACATTGCGCCGCAGGATTACTCTTTATTATCTCCCGGATATCACGATATATCGAGTTAATAACAGCGCTAAGATGATTCCGAGCGCCCCTGCCCGGCCTAATTGGTACCATGTTGTGTGCGGAGTTCTAGCACCCTCACACGTTATAATTAGTCTTGGATTTGTAATTAACCAGATACAAGAGCAATTATAAAGTTATACTTACGAAGAAAGGGCAATTAAAAATTTATTGTAGTCATCGTCATGCGAACAGTTCGACATAGCAAGATTTTATGATGGGTTATTAATATTTCTGGTGTCATGGATTTTTTGAAATGTAAACTGATGTCTCATTTTCGAAGCCTTTTCGAGCAAGCTTATTCTAAGGTTGTGTCTGCATTACAATCAATCGTAATAATTATCGAGTGTACCGATCAAACACGAGGTATTTCTAGGTGTCCAGATGTTATAGGATTTTCGATACAATAAAACTTCCATCACAAGTCGTAAAAATATACACGGGTATATTTTTGTCAGTCGAAAACAAGGTTTTAAGAGGACTAAAAAATAGGTAAACGCATGATTAGTTTCGTACAAAATTATACAATTCAAATTTTAGTGATAGATTACCTTTTGTTTCGAGCTTAGAGTCCGGAAACGCAGTTTAAAAGCGCATTTCAATCCCGACTTTTAAAATGACCGGATTAAACAAGTTACCCCTAAACGTTAACGAGACAAATTCACGCCATCGCGGCGTTTACTTCGATGCAGTGCACCACGTGATCGCACGCCATCACACGCGGAAAACGCATTTCCATTCCCTCGTCTCAACCTCTCGCATACGCATTACGCACCTGACGCTCAATTAAATGCTACTCGAAATTTTTAATGAGTTATATATATGTTCACATTAAAACAAGTGTGTAATTCACAAAATTGTTGGCAAAGTTAAATTGTGTAACCTTTTGACATCATCACCCCCTTTCCATTTATAAGTATTAGAGGAACAGCTGTGAAGCGTGCGTTTTTGATGATTTAGGTGGAAATAGTTTTTGAAGAAGTAACCTGCTGGTTGGAATGATCGTTGTGCGTCCCATCTGGGCCTAAAATACCTGTCAAAGTACGAGCAGCAAGTACTCGAGCAAATTGCTCCGATGCCCGATGTATTGTCTCCATCTTTAATCGACACACTTCATCGTTAGGCTTGCCCAATCGATTAATTTTTAATTACTAATCCTTTATAATCGACACCTACCTGAGAGACGTGGCATTGACGTCTCTTTTCAGAAGGGAAGGGAACAGAAGAATTATTCAAGAAAGCTCGAACCCTGGCGTGAACGAATTTATTGGCGCATGCAATTGTGGTTTAGGAAAGGAATGCCAATAAAAAATCTACGAAAATATTCAAACTAGCTTATTATTTCTCGTGTTCTGTTAAAGTAAGACAGCAGTTTCAGTACAATACATGTATACATAATCTTCTACGGACACCATTTCTGTGTTTTCTGTTGTCAGTGTTTAGAAGGGCGATAGACATAATAATGTGTGCCGAAATGTTCCGTCAAATGAAGCGATATATAAGACAGGATGCCGAGAAGCCTAATTCAGGTGGTAAAATGTAACGAAATTTGTATCACTATCGGCGCTTGGGACATAAGCTACTTGCATACATAGAAGCGGACCATTAAAAATGCATTAGAACTTTGAAAATAATAAATAAATCTTGGAAAATGACTTCATTTCGGTGTAGCACACAACTAGACCCGCCCGCATTTTCGTGTCAAGCTAATGGATTTAGGAAAACAGTGTTCATATTTTGTCAAGTTACACATTTTAATAGATAATATCTTACTTATTCGTCCCCAATTCATAGAAATGCTCGTGCGGAGTTCGTTAATTCCTTCCCCCATTGCTTGCATCGGCTCTTGCACATGTCCCATTCACATTTTTATCTGCACATTTGCCGATAACGAAGCAAACAGAAATGTCATAATTACATATCCACCACCAGCATTGCAGTTTCCCCACTAATTACAATTAACCCCTCCGCATAACGCACCGCGACCAAATCGCATGGTAAAATGTCATCAATTCAATCTAATCTACTCCTGTCCGTCAACATAACCACCGGTCTAATTACCAACGCACGACTTTCGCAGGCGCGTGCCTTCATGTTGAAGTGGACGGTCGCACAGAGCAAGTCCAGGACGCCGACGTCGGTGTCCGTCGGCCCGTGCCTCAGCATCCGTCGGGCAGCCGCGCGTCTCCACCTCCGACGCTCGGCGCCGACGTCAGGCGTCGCTAGCCGCAGGGCCGCCGTCCGCGCCGCCAATGCGCGCGGCAAAGAGAACGATGGATACCACAGCGACGGGTACGTCAAATACTTCGATACGAAGTGCTACATTTTAGTTACATGTTACCTCGACGTGTGTTTCCTGTCTAGTTTTTACGTCCCATGAAATGACAGTTGTTCGTGCCCCCAGAGAGCATCGTTGTGACTTTGTTCGCTGCTTCAGAGCGGGTATAGGGGACAAGGCTGCAGTCTTCAGCAGCTAAACGTGTGCAAGGTCCTTTGAACTTCAACTACTATGTTGAAACTATTACAAACACACCATTTCGAAGAATTAGTTTGCATGCTCTAGTTTTAACCGTTGTAATGCAAATGCAAAAAATGCAAAAAAACTTCGATGCCAATGTCAAGAACGATCAATTCCTGAACGGTCTTTTGTTACCAATGCCGATAATATTTATTCTTGGCAAGATGCATGCTAATTTTTTTAACCAATTCATGTCTCGATCTAAATGTTTATCGTGGAACCAATTGAACGTTGCATCGTTGTTCTCGATTACAAACGTGCACCCCCTCTTTTTGTGTGCAGAGTGGCGTCTCCGCGCAGCCGAGACAGCGTCTACATGAGGCTGGACGCGCTGCCCGCGGCGCTGCGCGATCTCAGCAACCGCATCCCGACGCCGCGCTCGGCAGGATCGACGCCGACCACGCAGAAGACGCCGGCGTCCGCGGGGGCAAAGCGCAGCAGGAGCAGGAATCGACGCGCGCTCAGGCAATCACTGTAAGAACTGTTGGTTTAGAAATTTACACATTTTTTAGAAATAAACATTGCAATTGCCTATTTGGTAATTAATTACATTAATAAATACATATTCTTTGGAAATGTGCATAAGAACTGTTAAAATTCTTGCTTCTTATTTGCATGGAGGCCATGCTGAAGCTGTTTCCCATTTCTATTGGAGGCCATGTGTAGAATTTGAGCTTATTGCCCTGCCATAATCTTTTATAAACGAGCACTGCTCCTTTTCCAGCCCACACCTGGGAACAGTTTCTTTCTTACCTTGACTTTATCTAAAAGTTCGCAGCCTCGATCGATCTTGTACCTTGATGTCCTCTCTTTGTAGTTTAAACAAGAAATTTCCTCAAGTTTCCAAGCTGAACTAATCGCTAACTTCATTTCACGCCTGGGAGAACTAGAAAAGTTTGTTACTATCGTCTGGAAACTTTCAAATTAAATAGCAAGATGTGAACTTCAGACGGTTTGATCGTTTGCCTTACTTTAAGAAAACTTGCTTCCCTGTTACACTGGGATAAGCCGCTGAACAGACACTCAAAAGTGGAAACCACTGATTTCAATCATTTCATTTGGAGTCATTTCATTCTCGGTTTTGCTTCCAGTCCTTGCCGTTCAGAAGGCCATCGTCCGAGTTTCCCAGACACAAGGGCAAAAACCGTCACGCCGGCTGCCCCCTTCGTCGCCCAAGTCCCTCACGCGGCGAGACCAAGCCCACCAAAATGCACTGCAGCCGCTGTCGAGGATCAGGACGAGACTTCGCAGAACTGCATCAACAACTCGCTGGTGCGTCAACGCTTAGCGGGCAACGCGGGACTGCAGCCCGACTTCCAAATAGAATACTCGCCGTGTCCGCTACGCGCGACGCGCAGTCTGGCAGCGCTGAGACGACGTTTAGCCGACACCTTCAGCAACACGTCGAACAGTGTAGGGGCAATGCCCAGCTTTGACAACCCCCTTTACTTCCTTAGCCACCAGATTGACTCCCAGGCTAATGATGTCTGTTCTGCGGCGGCGCTGGCCATCGACGATGAGCCCTGTTCAGGATTCTCGCCGACGTGGCAAGAAACGCAGGACGTCTCTAAGAAATCTGTTAACTCCGAGCCCGACAGTGTTTTAGAGGAGAAGTCCTTTGCGACTAATCTATTTGCAATTAAAATGTCGCCGCTGACACATAATCTGTCGTGTTTGAAACTGAACGGCGCTAGAAATGAGTTGGACCTTTCGAGAACATCCCCGTCGTTGCCAGTGGTTTCTCGTCCTAATTCAATAAACCACGACGTAACGGACCCAAAAATGCTCAGTCTCCAAGCGTTGATGGCCTCACCACATGCGGCCTTGAATCTGATGCGAAGGAGTGCCACCCTCTCAAGGCCATCGAATCAATCTGACAATCAAAGTGATACGTCTTGTCCCATCGGGCAATATGAGTTAGAGAACGGGTTAAACGAGCTCAATTTGTGTGCAGTCACGTCAAATAGTAAAATACGAAAACGCAGTTCCCTGCACAGAGTGAGAACGATCAGTGAAGACGGCCCTCCTTTGAAGGCTCAACCTATTTTGTTATCAAATGGCCACCTGGCAATGCCAGCGACCACTGTTAGCCAACCAATCAAAACTCCTCCTAAAGACACAGAGTGTATACGACTACCACATAAGCGAAGACGGAAGAGCGACCGGCGAAGAACGCGGTCGGTGGGCGAAGAAGAAGACTCGCTGATCGGCGTCGGTGACGGCGTCTTCACGAGTAGCGGCAATTGTGATAGTCTACTCGTCGATGCTGAAGTCGCCGCCTCTGCAGAGCTGGCCAGTCTAGACTCGAGCAACGAAGAGTTCACGTTGAAAAGGCAGGGCTGCATCCGACGGCGGCCGAGGAACATGCAGGGAAAATCAGTGCGCAATCCACAGTTTGGGGTGACCTTGCCGTTCGGTCTGCCGAGCCCATTCAGTCCTGAGTACGCGTCGGCGTGGTTCTCCAAGATGGGCCCCCCGCAAGCGTACCCCATCCTCCCTCTACAACGGAAGTATGCCATCGCGGGGCCGGCCAAAGAGCAAGACGCAGCGTCTTATAGTCTCTTGCGGCCGGCAGGTACCTCTGTTTGTGACATCGCACACAACACCCGTGGCCCGTCAATCGCGCCGCCGCAACCGAGGCCATTCACCGCCTCCTCAATGCCCGGCGAGCACAAAAGCATTTCGGAAACGAAAAATACAACTCAGTTTACCAATTCCACTTTCATCGAGGCTCATTGCGCGTCAAAGTCGACCAGTTTCCTTTCAGACGCGTCCAACTTCTTTTCAAAATCGTCTGCCGTTCGGAAATCGAGTTTCTTTAGCGAGTCGCTGCATTCATCTTGCAAGCCACCGGAAGCGTCGACCGCTAACAATAGGTTTGGTCTGACTTTGTCACGGGGCATCCCGAGTCCTCCAACGCCGGTGTTGCGTGAGCACGGGGCGATCGCGGGGGTGCAGCCGATCGTGTGCGATGCCGCGGGGACGTCCCACGGCAGCGACGACACCCTCTGGAAGGTCGGCGTCGATGACGCACTAAGGGAGGAGATGCACGTCGAGGAAGCTTGGAAGGGGACGGCGCCGAGGTGCGGCAACGACGTCGGCAACGATGACTGGTCGACGTCGGACGAAACGTGGAACAGTCACAACATGCAGGAGATGAACGCGTCGCAGACGACGTCCGCGAGGTCCATGTCCGGGTGCAGGATGCAGGACGACGGGAACTCTGTCGCAGACTTCAGCTCGCTCAGGATGCACGATCCTGACACCAGGGAGAAGGATAGTTTCGGTGAGTTTGGTTCAAACATTGTTTAGGAGCATGATTACATGACGGGCAAACGCAATTCGAAAATAAAGTACCTGCACTATGTTAGTTTCTGATCGTCAGGATGATGACAATGATAAAATTATGAGAAAACCCTTACACAGTGTCACTGTTTCTCTCTGAAAGTCAGCTAGACTGATTGTTCGCTTAGCATACTTCCGAAAGTCCATTCCTCTACTCATCAGGGTGAAAAGAAGCGTAGATAGGAATCATATTCATATTCATTTACATATGCTAATTGGAATTATTCATCTACTTACCCCGCGTTTGATCGCGTTTGATCTATGAATTGCTGTATCATAGCGACTTCATACATTGTCCAGTAAGCAAACAAACACAAAAGAAAGTAATTGAAAGCGCAGCAATCCGGATAAATGAAATTAACTTTGATTTTGACGCCAAACAATTTTCAGCTTTCACACCATTTAACTCAAACAAGTCCCGCGTGGTTTCAAATTTTTGGGGTGGGTAGAAAAACACTTATCATATTAGGCCCGGTAAACGTTACGACACCACCGTCCAAAAAAAAAGAGAGAAAAAATACTTTCGGCTCTGGAACTCTGCGAAAAAAATCGGTGTATCCTTATTGTTTAATATTTCTCTAATATAGTTTTTTTGGGCACGTTGAAAGTATCTGTCGCTGCCAGACAATAAACCGTTGAATGCGTAATAATGCGTGCGCTAAGTTTTGGTCGTGGTTGGGTGATCTCCAATTTGGAATCACCATAAAGCACGGCAACAGGGTATTATAATGATTAACATAATGGGTACCCAAGGCCCGGGGGCTCGTTAGCCCGCAAGGCGAGTCGAAAAAAATCAACAGCTGACTGTTTCTACTTGCTAACAGAGAAAAAATAATATGTGCATGCTCACCGTGAGAATTTATTCGCCTAATGCGCTCTGGTATCTTGTAAATTTTGACTAATCATCCATCAGATTATTCTTATTATGCGTCCTGATGCTAATTAAATGATTCTTTTAATTTGATCTTGATAAATTACTTGTGCATGTCGACCATTAATTTTGTTAGTTTAGGTTCTATCTTGCTTCGTATGCAAAGGAGTTACGGCCGCACCTTTACCGAAAAAAGGCCAGAATTGCGTTTCGACTTCAGATTTTGTTTGTGATAATCGCAAACTATTAATTCTTCACATAAATTTATGATACTGAGCTGACAGTCCGCCACGATATCAATATTCGATGGCTAGAAATTTTAGAATTACTACAAGCTTCGCCGGTATGCTGCAGCCCTAATTTTAATTCGAAATGTTTGACGAGATAGCTGCCCTTGCTCTTACAGTACAGTCTGGCTGCAGCGCTAGATTCTGTACGTGTGTGTCTGGTTTACCCAACCCTTTGTGAATTAACATTGTAAAATATGCAACTTCCTCAATCAATTTAATTAAAATTCCACGGTAAAGTAACCACAGACTGGAAAGTGTACGTGAAATCCCGAAACACTCACGAGTACCTATACCTCTCCGACGTTAAGGACCTTTCTGACTGGTAACGTTTGCTGGCTAACAAACGCCTGGCTAATTGCGCCAGGTCCCGTCCAAAACTTTCACGTGCCACCCAACCATCTCATCCCTGTTCGCTGTTCTCTTAACAACAATATTGATTTCTTGTATTAAAGATTCTAATATAATCAGCAGTACATCTCCAAATGAGACGGTCAAAATGAAAGAATTCAATAAATTGAAATTCAAGGAATAAACTGTCAGCGATAACCACTCAATTTCGAGAAAAGTAAACATGTTTTAATATCTAGTGTCCAAATTTGAGATTTTATTTACAATTAGCATTATATACATTGACTGGACGTCCAGTTCGACGGTGGGTTACCGCGTATTTCCCTCGTTTGTTTCAGCGTCGGCAGCGCCGAGCCCTCTGGCCGTCGTCGAGCGTCGCTCGAGGTCACGACGCTGCCTCCGCTTCACGTCGCCAGGTGGGAGCATCCGACAGCGCCGCACGTCGCGACGCTCCACATCGGCGTCCACCAGGCGGCAAGAAGACTACCTAGTCAAAGGTGCGCGTGCTTGCCGATATTCCAAGCGAGCAGTGCGATTCTAAAAGACGCTTTGAATAGCAACTTGATTTAGCAGGCGCAGAACCTGTGAGAACTTGCTTTAAAAAAGCACAAGAATAAAGGAAACAAGTTGAAAGTTCTCTTTTCATTCTTATAAAACGCTCCAATTTATGAAAAGTGATTTTAATTCATGTCCTCATATCACTTTCATTGATTTAAATAAATTTGCATCCCTTTGGCCCATTGCACGATCAATTCATTTAAATTTTCCAAAGATAGGAAAATTCATTGAACTTTTCTTTTCCAAATGACAATATCTTCTAAGTTGCGCATCCTTTTTCAAACTTGTCGGTTCCACTTCTTTACTGAGTTACCTATTTGTTTTTCTCGCATTTCGAAGCCTACCTCACAACACTCTCTGCATATGTTTCGTGTGCAAATTCGTCACACTATCCTAATTATTAGGGCTCCATGCAAGAAGTCACAATTGTCCTCCACTCATGTAGGTACCAGTAACGAACTGTAGACAGAGACACCGCCGCTACATTCTCGCTACTTCTTCTTAGCGATCTTGTAATTGTATGATTGTTTCTTTGACATGCCCAAGTGTTTGAAATTTACGACCTTACGTCGTCCCATTCTCTCTTACACAGCTCTTGCACTCGGCATTGTGGGCCACTATTTTATACTTTAAATTATTTTAATTTATTCATTTCGAACGCTGTGATATATATTTTCACAACACGATAAATTGCATAGTCGGGTCTTGGAGCCGTGGGGTGGACGGATAGGGAAAAGGAGGGGGGGGGGG
>LVVV01432231.1:0-14600 GCA_001676325.1 Amphinemura sulcicollis
CAACTTTATAATGTTTATTCTTGTATCACCTTTAACTTTATTGACCATTAACTATATTAACCATATTGTATTACTGACTATTTGTATACCTATGTACATGAACTGTATTTATGTACTTATGTATATGACTACAAAATTGTTATAACAAAGCATACTTTGTTAACAACAAATAAATAAAATAAATAAATATAAATGAAAGAAGGGTAGAGGCTGGTTTCTAGGGTTGAAAAATAATGTAACTTGCAGTTGCATTATTTATTTTACATCTCTACCTATCTCAAAGGTTCAAAAGCAACCCCCTTGTTAGAGATGAGGTGGAAATTTTTGTCTGGAATATGGAAAATATTCTGAAAACTGACCAACAACTTCAGCCATAAATTGGTATGGAGGAAGACAAAAGGTTCCTTTTGGCTGTCTATACTCTGAACCAATATTTTATTCCTACATTCAGAAATTGAAAAGTTCTAGGTGGTTTGGTGGCATATACCAATGCCTAGAGTCTATTTCACATTGAAATGCAATGAAGTTTTGTTGGCAAATCCAAATTGGTCTATTGGGCCAGGAGGTATTGCAGCATGAAGTTTGTCTTACATACAGCAAGCTAGGCAAAGATCTGTGGATTAGATTTTAATGGCACTTAAAAAGTGCTTGCACAAGATGAATAATTAATCAGCTTGAAACATTTCCACTACCAATAAAACTGGAAACCTAATTTGAATAGGGTACAAAAAATTGCTTTGTATCTTGAGTCTTAAGTTGTAACACACTTCAAGCTGAAGGTAGTGTAGCTGCCCGGGACGATTCCATCGCTGCACCATGTTTGATTCAGTACCGCGTTTTCGATGGCTCATTGTTTCCGTGTTCCGTGTTCCGTGTGACAGCAGCCGAGTGAATAATACATGAGGTGGAGGTGTGTGATGTACTGCAATAGCTGCAAGCCGCTCCAATATTCAATGGCAGCTTCGAGATGAGGCAGAAGGGTGGGGTGCAATAGGGGTCTTGCCAGGGAAAAATTCATTTCCTTCCTTCTTTTTGGTCTCTGTTGTATTTTCTTACTTTCCCGATTTCCAATCCAAAGTATTTTGCTTAGTTTCTGGAATTATTGCAGCTGTCAATTTATTATTTTGGTGCTTCTTATTTTTATCCTGAGAAGTCATCTCATTCAAATTTCAAGGTAGATTCCAGAATAGATACACAATGTTGAAACATCCCTGAAGGGAAGAGTGAATTTATTTGTTACTGAACAGAATTCCTTAATAACATTTCCAATGTTTAGGCAGAAAAGGAATGCTTTGATGGTTCTAGGAAGCGGAAAGGTTGCAATTTATATAGAATTGTGCAGGAGGATGATAATGAAAGTAGGAAATACCCTAAAGATACCCAAAGGCAGTCTAAACTAAGAAACCTATCTGTTTTTCTTTGACAGCGTTTGTGATCTACAACTTCCTGAGTCTGTGCTACGAGTACCTGGGCGGAGAGGGCAACATCATGAGCGAGATCCGAGGCAAGCCGATCCGCTCGAGCTGCGTGTTCGGCACATGCTGCCTGGCTGGCAAGACGTACACCATCGGTTTCCTGCGTTTCTGCAAGCAGGCCACATTGCAGTTCTGTCTGGTGAAGCCCGTCATGGCGTTTGTCATCATCTTTCTGCAAGCGTTCGGACACTACCACGATGGTGACTGGAGGTAAGAGAAATTGAATTAACCGAGGTCAACAAAACCGAGCTTAATTTGCTGGTGTTAGGGTTAGACCCTTCCAGTGACTTAATTATGTTGCAATTTATGACTATTGCAGATCATAATTTTTCTAGCCGATGGTTGTTTATGCCTTGTTTCCAATGATCTAAATGCCTAACATGGGTCTTGTTAGAGAATTGCAATCGCATTAATACACTGTGCTGTGTCATTTTATTTCTAAAGTTTATCACAAACCAAACCATAACGGAACAGAAAAGAAAACTGGCTTCACTTTGCTGGGATTTTATCACATTTTTGCCTTGATTTTACCCTTGAAAATGTGAAAATTTTCTGGTGATTCTAGTTTTATCAAGCGCACAATAGGGATTTGAAGATCAACAGAACTAACCTAAACTTTCTGCCATCATTACAGCATTGACGGCGGCTACCTCTACGTCACCATGATCTACAACATCTCCATCAGTCTGGCGCTCTACGGCCTGTTCCTGTTTTACTTCGCGACACGGGACCTGCTGACGCCGTTCGAGCCCGTGCTCAAGTTCTGCACTGTGAAGTCGGTCATCTTTCTCTCTTTCTGGCAAGGTGCGTACTGCTGTGCGGTTAAGCAACACATAGATACGCCCAGCGATAGTTGGGTGGCCAATTGGCTTAGCATTTTGAAAACACTGTTTGTATGAGAACACCAAAGATATTCAACACTGTGTTTGGTCAGATATTGGGTGCCCAATGCATTTGAAACCCAGATGTCTTAAAATCATAGAAATTTGTATAGTGTTTTGCATTGAACCCAGCACAAATTTAATGCTTTTCAAGTTCACTAGGCGTCTTGTTTAAAATTGAATTCCATCGTTGCTTGACTCGGCAGGCGTTCTGCTGGCGGTCCTCGAAAAGGCGGAGGTGATCAGCCCGATCATCGACGGCAGCGGCCAGCCCACGAGCGCTGGTACCGTGTCCGCCGGCTACCAGAACTTCATCATCTGCATCGAGATGTTCTTTGCGGCGATCGCGTTGCGCTATGCGTTCCCGTATCAGGTGTATGCACAGGGCTGCATCACGGACTCGCACGGGAGGAGCGTCACCATGCAGAGCATCTCAAGCAGCCTCAAGGTCAGTCACACAGCCTTTGTGAGAAGTTAAGACAGACAGGCATCAAAGAATACAGAACCTTATAGAAGAAATTCATCAATTTTTTCACAATTTCATCACTGAATATTTTAGGACCAAAATCCCATCACAAACGACCATTTTATAAATAACCACAACTCTCAACACAGTGTGGTTCTCAAAACCTCAGTGAAAATCATCAATGGTCACAACATCGCTTTGCTTTTGCAGGAGACAATGAACCCGAAGGACATCATGACAGACGCGATCCACAACTTTCACCCACAGTACCAGCAGTACACGCAGTACAGCTCGGGTAAGTGATGGCTTCCGATTACGTCATCCTCGGCCGGCCTCTTCAAGGAATCCACAGTAGACGGCAGGGGATGCGTAATAGATAGCAACACAAGCACAAGACAATAAGTGGGAGTAAAAACTAAACATTCTTGGTCTTCCACCATTATCACCTTTTTTTTAAGTTACCTGTGGTATATTCAGAACCAAATTATAATCACAACAAAATAAATTTTATTCAAGTTATTTTTAAATTATGTGGATTAAAAAGGTAGATTTTTTGTTGCTAGTAATCACTTTGACAAAATGTGTTGAAAATATTTAACTGTACCAAATGAAACTGCTGTCATCTGGATTATTCACATGGTTTTCTTGAAGCACGACATTCTTCTTGCATGCCTTCTCCGCTGCAAAGTTAAGATCATTAACTTACGAATTTTCACTATTAGCAATTACCAACTCTTGAGAAAATTTGTCTGTGGACATTTAACTGCTTGGATTCAGGATAGTTCGGAACAAATGAGCTGTACACTTAACAGAAAACATCATTTTTGTCTCCGAGTTTGGTGCATGAACGTTCACATTGTAATTTCGTGAGCGTCGGTCGTTAATGCAAAGCTGGCAAACTCCAAACTAGCCGTTTCGTTTGGGCTGGCTTTTAGAATGAGGTTTGGTTCGAGGGACAGTGAAATTAGGTGGTTGTTATCGGTGGTTGGGACTTGGTTGTGAGTTTCTTGAGAAGGAATCAAGAATAATGCAATATATTGTGAAATATAGGGGTTTTCTCTGGGGAATTTATAACTAACCACTGGAACCCGGCATCCAAGGTGGACTATTTCTGCTACTTACTTTCTTAATGTTAATTAATAGTTGTATATGTGAACAGCATGATTTTTCGCTTGCGTTTTCATTACGTTACTGTTACATTTGTTGTGAATGAGCCTTTAATCGATTGTATGTTATATTGCTGCATGCCTAATTGTGATAGCTAAGTGTTTTATGGGCAATCGCGAGCTTTCTCCATTCAGAGCGCACGGAGACCATGCCCATCATTGACATGTTCTCTTTGGACTGACGGAATCGAACGCCTTTTCCTTGGCCTTGTGCTTGCGTCTGCGCCGTGCTAACGTCTGCACCGTGCTTTCAGACGTCAATCCACCCGTGACGCCGTACGAGAAGCTCTGAGCGGAAAGCAAGCGCACAAATGTGACGCGCTGCATGCCGCTGCCGGCTATGTCCTTTCCGTTGCCGGCATGAGCTCGCTGCTTGCACGCATGACATCAGCACGAGTTAGCACGCGGGCGTTGTCGTTTACCAACCAAAATAAACAGTGTAGACGTCGTATTTTACTTTGACTTTAGATTTTCGTGCGCAAAGCATTGCAATTTTGCTGAATTCTAGGTTAAAAGAATGTTACAAAAAAGGATTTGTATTGGCATAGCTCAAGAGGTATTCCTATGTTTAACTTTCTGTATTTTCATGTGCAATACTTTGTTTTCTTTGCTATATAATGCCAGCTAAGAAAGCACTTACAGTAATATCATGTGCTCAACGTCGATGAAAAAGTGCAAACGTAATCTAGTTGTGAAACTAATACTAACTTGGCCCCCTCCCAATTTTGGTTTCTAAACGACAACGTTCTACTGTAATATTAAGTTGACTGTACAGATATTCTAGTAAGTTATATAATAATATTTTGCTACGTACCTACCTTATTTGTATAATAGTGCTTAGTGAGATTTCAGTGATTTATGTTTATAATTATTAACATTCAATGTTTTCCTCTTTGGTTACTACTACTACAACTACTTCGTTTGGAGTTTGGACACGAGATATTACAAATAATTTCAATTATCATATTTTATTTTTTTATTATATTATTTGAAATCATTTTTATTGATATGATCAATGTTGCCCTATGAATATTAACACAATTGACTAAGCTTTGAACATAAAATTGGTTTATCCAGAGTTTTGCATCTTGTGTTGCTGTTTCCTCTATCATCTTGGCCAAATCCAAATTCCTTCCTGTTCAGACCTCTTCGTTCTGCATTTGCTTTGCATATCGCATTCTCGCTCTTCGCAGATCAACCGGCCATCATGTTTAGTGCTGCAGGGAAAGACAAAATGATTAGGTACCTGATATTCTTACGTAACTTAAGTTGCATATATTGTAATTATATCTATTCCCTGTTTTGAGTTTTTCTTCTATGAATATGATTGTCTTTATGAGCATGACTGAATGGTTTTGTGAGTTGTGTTTGCAATGCTCTATGGTTGCATTCTTGTCTTTTGGAAAAACATTTCCGTTAAAGTAATGTCTTGTAAATGTCTGCGTAAATAACCCCTAAACTCGGCAAACTTGACCTTAACAAGACGTGTTGCATGTGTTGATGACGTGTTTGTGTCCAATGATTGCCAATTTAAATCAACAAGGATAATTAAATGAACCAGTCCTGGGAACTTGCCACTAGAATTACCTTGTTGTCTCTGCCAGAAGAACGTTGTGCTGCGTCTAAACTTGATAAAGAACCAAACAGGTTTTGAAAAAAATACTAACTTACACTGGGTTCTAAATGCTGAATCTTTGAATGTTGAATTCTGTCCAAAATTGAGTTTCATTTGCATCACTCAAAACACGGTGTCAAACGTTTAGCAGCATTAGTGAGTAGTCTTTTTGCTCAAGTCGTACCATCATTCAAAAACCTGTGCTTGGTGCCCTTGGACGCTTTCAGTCTGTCGGAATCTAGTTCATTCTTGGATCCCTTCTAGTCTAGGCTTGGTGCTGGCTCAGGGTCCACCATATTTTCCCCTACTACTCTGGGCTGCCAGCCAGCACGTGCTTACCCGTGGCACCATCGCAGGCTAGGCTAGGTATCCAAACCAATGTTTCCCGTTGCCAGGCGGCTCCCACTCGCACCGTGGCATGCGCGTTGGTAGCTTCGACCCCGACGACCCGACGCAGGGTGGCGCCGACGCTGCCGCCCGACGCCATAGCAACGTGGCTAACCAGCGCGTTGCCACCATCAGCCAGAACTACAACGAGAAGACGATGCTGCTCAGTTCGGACGACGAGTTCCAGTAGGCAGCTATCTTCTAGGCTTGCTGGATTACATCTGCCAGCATTGGGTGGCAGGCTTGGGGCCGGTACGCTTGTCGATCTGGCATGCGTTTGTTTGATCTCCACTTTCCTTTTATTTGACACCAAGGTGGTCAACTCAATTATTAATAACTTGTGCTATATTCAGCACTGAGTATTATAATTCCCTCAATTTGCAAGTGTATATCTGTTAACACTATTATTAAAAAGAAGTGTAAAAACTTATTAGGAGAGTGAAAAAATGCAAAGTGAAATTAACGTACCAAATGAATTCCAAAGCGACAAATTATCGTGGTTGATTGAAAGTTAGAACAGCGACCTGTGTGGGCTCCTTGTCACAGTCACTATCGCTAGGTACATTATTCATCTGAATTTGGTGTGGACTTTCTTGTACAATGCACAAGCCTGTAACTGTATTGCTGCTAGGTATTTGAATTCCGCAGGTGTCAGCTTTGTGTTGTCAGTTGTTTCCCGTCTCTGCTTATACAAAAATCAAAGTCTGATTCTAAGTCCTGACAAAATTGTAATCAATGGCAAATCATCAGGAACCTAAACTTACAAGCCATGCCAATTGTGTTAAGTTTAGAGAAATTTAGAAAGGAAATTTACTGTTGACTGCAGAATTCGATGCTTGTGTATGAGTGGAGATGAGGAAACCTCCAGCAGTTCTTGACGCCTGAATCTCATTTGAACATCCGATTTATTGCAAACGGATGATGCCAAATGGGTGCAGATTTAGGATGAATATTTAACAAGGAATAACGTACCAGCCAGGGCTAGTTTTAAAGGCAGCATCAATAAACACTAGTAATTAATCAAGCTGGAGTTCAACAATTCCATTAAAACAAGTACAACTATCAATAAGTATGCCTGACGGCAATCGTCCCCAAGATAGTCAAAATCTCATCGGATCGCTAACGAATCCGTTTCTGAAATCTCTTGCCACAAAAGGATCATGACCAGCTTGTTGCCCTTTTGTAAACCAGCTAATCACACGAGCTACAATTAAAGATATTACAAAGAAACGTCAATTCCCTTTTGGAATGGAATGGGAATATCCGTGTTTTCTGGTCCAATTGTACGTTGGCTAATTGTTCAGGTTCTTTCCTATTAGTTATTTATAAACCAGAAAGAACCTATTTGCAGCCCACTTATAAACAGTCCATGCGGTCTCACAACAGCTTACATTTAATAGATCTAAATACTTATTCGTAAGAAACTACTGGAGGACGACTCTAGAGGCAGTCCGATGACGAAGCTTTTCAAAGAATGCCGGTATTTTATCTTGCATCATAGCATAACAGATCTTCCCCAAAGATGTTTATTTTTAATTATGTATTTTATCCCCGTAATGTTAACGTGACTATTCTCTGGTTCGTACCTATTGTTAATCGTTATCGATATAAAGTGTTGAAAGGTTCATTGCAACTCATTAAATTCGATCCCTGCGATGTTGCTACAAGTCGTGAGCCGTTTCTACTAGTTGTATTTTTGTGAAACTGTTCTGTGCGTTTGTCTGTTCGATGGAACTGTGTTTGATTTGTCTGTGAGCTTCATAAGAACACTTTTACCTGTTTTTGAGTTGCATTATTTGCTCTCTTTTAATGGTGCGTTTGTTTGATGAGTTTTTTTACAGAGTCATGTAAATATGTCTGCACTGTGCAATATCAGTTATGCAACTTAGATAGGATAGCTAGAATTGCGTTAACATTTTCCAGGAGCTAAAAAATGTGATTGGTTTGTACTTTTTCATGCCCTCCTATTCATTTAGCTAGTTGTTAGCTAGTTAAAATAGTAGGTTAGTTGTTATATCAAAACTTGCCATGACCAAAGATGTTAATCTTACATTTATACTTATCGATTTACTTTTTACTTTAATGTCTTTCTATATTTATCTCATACTTGAATGGCTATATAAATTCGTGTTTATGATCGTTACAACATTCAAGGTGGCTTGTCAATTCCTGTCGCCACGCTGCTTTCACAATCTTCAAACGGCCCCGAAGCCGTGACTTCTTCGTGCTCTTCGAGGCAAAAGATAGTTATTTTCCGCTGCCGCACATTTAACGTAAATCCAACGTACTCGTTTACATAGCGGTGGTTTTAGTTTCTCGCTGTCAAAGAGGGATTAATTTTGCTGGGAGAGGAGCGAAGAATTGTGTAGTCTGTGATTTTAAGATCAACATTGTATGGAGTTCTTGAAAAAAGAGCAGTATATGAACTAAATGCATTTTTTGTTTGTTAAAATACTAGATTTGTGTAAATATTAAAATATACATATATTATATTATAAATTAGTTAGACAGACAGATAGGATTTAAAAGAGTATTCAGAAAGAGATCAAAAGAATGAAACAAACGAGGTAAAATTGTGTTGAGGCAGAATGCGGACTAGACAAGAAGACTTTGCATGTTGCGCGCCGATAGAACGGCCGGCTCGTGATTACATCATAATCACCTCGTAATCTCGGCCAGGCCAGAAATGCCGCGGTTTCTTTGATACCAGCATTGAGACGGACTGGTCGTACCTATAGCACTCAGCATTCCTGCTTGAATTGCATTTTACTGTATTTTCAATAAAAAAAGTTAGTAAAATGAATTTGACTTTTTATTAAAGTGATCCAAAAATCTTTGGCTCTTCCAAACTTTGAGGTAGGTATCTATCGAAATTTGAGAAATACATTTTACCAGTCCATTTAAAAAAAAATGTTTTAGTTGATTTGCATGCTTTTGAAGTACATATTTTAATACCTACTATTCTGTTATGTGTGAACATTTTCTTGGGATATTTATTAGAGGAACTAGAAAAACACTAGGGCTTATGAAATCTTAGATACAGCTGCTGCCACACCTGCAAAATGAATCCCACGGTAAGACTTTAACATATT
Source organism: Amphinemura sulcicollis (assembly GCA_001676325.1). Taxonomy (NCBI): domain Eukaryota; kingdom Metazoa; phylum Arthropoda; class Insecta; order Plecoptera; family Nemouridae; genus Amphinemura; species Amphinemura sulcicollis. Next base: position 9,083 of record LVVV01432231.1, read on the forward strand.
TTGAAGCTTTCTGCCCTCAAACCACGACTACCTACTTCAAACTATTGTGTCACAGAGTAAACGACCTCCAAGTAGTGGAGTTTTAGTGAACAATTGCATTAAAATTTAAAGGAAAATAAATCCCTTGGTTGTGGTGGCATACAAAGACCTTTGAAAGGTAAAAATACTCTCTCTAGCTATCAACGGGCTGATATGTGCCAAAGTACGGCATGTATCTTTCTAAAAAACAAGGAAGTTTTGTGTTAATGTGGTTCTAACGGTTCTAAGTTTCCCTGAAATTTTCAAAATGATCTGTGCTTTTGTTTGGCTGCAACTTTGTGGGCTCCTTGATTTTGTAGCAGTGTAATTAAGAGGATTCGCTCACTCATCCAATAAATATTTGAAATATTATGCTTCATCCATAGCAAATAGGTTACAAATATATCATGTGAGAACAAGAAGAGGAAAAAAGGGAATTCCCTTTCCCTACACAGCAGATAACTGAACCAACTGATGTTTGGTCTCACTTTTTAAGAAAGTGTAATTAAGGAAAATATGCCAAAAGAGCTGGATATAATGAAAGCTAAGGAAAGAAAATGGAAACGCAGCTTACCGATAAAATATAGAAAATAAGCTGCGACAAACCTTGTTGATGGAGAAAACGTTTCGGCTGCTGCCTCCTTCAGTTATAGATGAGAAATCAAGAAAGTAGTAGCCAAAATGCCAGTCTCTTGTTTTTTTGTTGCAGCCCACATTTTTTACTGTAAGTGCATGACTCCTCTATTTCCTCTTCTCACTGTCTTATGTTTTACCACCTAGCTTTTTAGCAAGCTTTCCAGCAAAGAACATTTATTGGGACATGCAGGGATTATGGATTTGAGATTCCGGTATATGGATAATGTCGAGTGTCCTTATCAGACAATTATTAATATCTATTTGCTACACAAATTTTACAAATAAATTACATGATGTTAATATCATAATCGCCTTAGCACAGAATAAATAAATTCGTAACAATAGTACAATAATATAATTCTCATAACATGCATCATTATAAGTAGTAATACTAAACATTAAGAGAGTTTCATAGTGTGGTTTTTCCAAAAAAGAGTAGTTGTCTACGTTCTACGATACAGATACGCTATTAATTAGTTAGTGCCGCCTTACACGCGCTTAGGATATACTGTTATCTTGATGTGGTGCTACGTAACAGTATCGCCATTCTACTTCCCCGATCGCTGCCACGAATAATCATTAAGCTTTGATTAAAAAATTCAAATCTGATATGTCGTAGTAGTACTAAAAAGAAACCGTCACTCGTAGTTCAATTGCTTTCTTCAAATTATTAGCTCATCCTTTTTCCCGTACATTTTTACTACCCGTCTGTCGAAAATCGGAAATGAAGTAAAATAATTTGATAAGAGGTCATCATGGGAAGATTGGTTTTCTGTTCTTATGAGTGTTGCATGACTTTGTGAAGCTTAGTTTGCAATTTTCGGGTATCAACAACGTATCTGTGAAAGCCCTACCACATCTATCTCAAAAGATATGCAGGTAGACACTTTTCAAGTAGATACTCTTCCATGTAATTCTAATGGCACTACCTATTTCATTAATCTCCGGTTATTGTGGCTGTAGCGGTTTATTCACAGGTTACTTAAGAAGTTAAGACATAGGTTGCTCTGCGCACGGACAGCGCCGAAGTTTAACCCTAATGTGCGTGTAGGAACTATGTTGAATGGAGCTACGGCTTCGTAGAGAATTGTAGTCTGTTTTTAAAGGGAAGTCCAGGGTTCAACTATATCTATTTTGTCACAACCATAATACTCTAATTCCTAATTATCTAGCAGACATGAAATTGCTTCTTTTGACATCCTTTGCGTTTAATACAAAAACATACATTTATTATTTAAATATTTCCTAACGTCTTTGAGTTCTAAAATCAACGTCTAAATACTTAATTATATATTATTATACAGCCATAGACAATAAATTATTAGTTGTAGAAAATAAAATAATACAGACGATTACAATGATGTAATGCAGCTAATACATAATATACACATTTATCTGACGATGATATTCGGGCAATGAAAATGAAACCGTTTCGCTAAGCCTCATTCAGCTATCCGATTACAAATAACGTTTATACAATATTGTTGTTCAATCAGCTTGTGGGGAATTCATTGTTCGCACTAGTCTTCTTCAACTCGTTTTTGGTAACTTAAATCCACCACGTCCACCGAAGTCTTTCACTTTTTTAGTCTTTCGCCTCGTAAAATGCCTATCAAGAGCGGCCCACAACGTAAAAAAAAGAAATGCATTGCCTAATTTTTACATCTTTTACACTTGATACAATCTAATGACTAAAATATGTCAGTAAAATTAGCTGTAAGTCTAAAAACTCCCAGAGAGCTGATTTTATGGCCACTTTCTATCAACTGTACAGAAGAGAACATGTTAAAAACAAAGAGTTCTTAATTTACTTTCCAAGCAACTAGATACGTTGACATCGAAACAAAACTGCCATTTGCAACACTTCACTCAGCCATTTGCAGCAAGAATTCACTCGCTCACACTCTCAGATCTTCCGTCACGACCATCCGCTTGCTGCCGCCTACTTGCACTGCCGAGACCGGTGCTGGAAACGTCGCATGCGCCGGTGCCACTCATCCTTCCACTCGATGACGATTGAGCGCCGGCTGATTGTTAGGCCCGAGTGCTCGCCCTCGTTTTCCTTTCCGAGGATCAGGTATGACCTAGACGCAAGGAGACAATTATTAGTTGCAATCTGTCGTAACTTAAAATCTGGATTTTAAAATTAAATTGTCAACCCATTGACGAATGGAATTGGAATCATGTCGATAGAATAAGATTGTTTTTTAACGATGATTGTTGATCAAACCTAAATCCCTGTGAACAATTTACAACATGAACACATCAGTGAAACATTCCACTCATAGGAAGTCTGGCTATTTGTTAAATGATGTTGCTGTATTTCTCACATATTGTGGATACCTACTCTAGTTCCATTGGCATAATTTAAAATAAAAGCCCTCCTTGACTGAAACTCACAAAATAATCTATTAGGTAGGTACTGTAGTTCCTCAACAAATCTTGGGTTTACTTGGTAGGCTGTAGCCTGACGACTTTTCAAAACTTATCTCCTTGACCAACCAGAAACCTGGATGCTGGGAATGTTTTTTCCCCTGCTTTCAGATAGCAGTTAGATTTGGAATTCAATTGGATTCTAAACAAGCTCTTGCACCGAGCACCAGGCACAACTTCGACAAACCTGCTACTTGTTGCATATGGCCTAGGGGTTATAGGCATGGCATATTTGGTACTCACTTGTTGGTCTTCACTTTGGGACATTTACACGCCAAATCTTTCATGTGCACCCAGAGGAAGGTGTTTCCTCGCTTCAAACGCCCCTCGCGCGCGCGCTTGTACACGGACTGTACGTTCATGGTGAATTTTATCCAGTCGTCGACGGTTTCCCTTTCGACCACCTTGGCCAGAATCGCTGCAAAAATCACAAATCAAACAATTATTATGAGCTCTGACAGCCACCGAGACGCGCTAGGATTCGCAGTGCTATTTCGGGAGTTTGCGTTTGATTGATTGAGTAATGGTGTTTAATGACGCACTGTTTTGACGACTGGCTCTGTGGCACTGGTCTAATGGCGTCGGCGAATGTCTGGAATCTGGATGATGATGAGAATGGTTATGAACCTAACCTAACCTTGAAGGTAGTAGGGAAGCCCGGTGCCGGCACGAACCAAGCGTTCCTTCCAATGCTGTCAAGACTTCAAGAGTTTGATGAGTGAAGCTGTCGTACCTCCTCCAACCTCTCCCCCAAACAGAACTGGACATGTGTAATGTCACAAGGCTTTGAAGGTCACTTTTATTGTGTGATTCCGCTTCTAGTTTTGAAACTTTTGGGAGAGAAGAAGCTATGGTTGTCAGTATGAAAGCTGCGTTGAAAGGGTCGCATTACTGTAAAGCAATTTAGTGTTTGCCTGGTATTACATAACAAAATACAAGGGAAAATGTTTTGGCAACAATCGCCCCGGGCGTTGCTTTTATATGTGACATTGTCATGTGACATTCCATGTGGTTGTTCACAAATTAATAAATATACTGGCTGGTGGCTATGTCATCCTTTGATCATATAATGTAATCCCATTATTATTAAATGAAACCAATATATTCGATTACGGAAATGCAGTATATGAAATATGAATGATTGTGTTTTTCTAGAGCATCGTACTGCTTTTTATTTCCATGAATCATAATGTTGTTGAATAGGTGGGCACGCAGTTGATTAATTTGCAATCGGAAACTCTGTAATTATGCGGATCGAATAATTATTAATTAATTATAAAACCCTTCATAGGACATAAAACATGCTGCGGATTTGCATAGTTTTGACTTTAGGTTATGTCAATAATTAGGAAGCCTGTTTATCTGTATTGTGAAGGCAGTTGCTTTGTTTGCAATCACAATTACTAGGCAGGGCACGTTAGCCTGCGGCTATCCGTTTCATTGCGCAGTACTAACTGGGTAATAAAAATTGATTACCCTATTCTGTTTTCACATTTATAGAAATATTGCGCTGCATTTACATAATCAAAATGTATTCCCTTAATAAATTTGTCGCGTTTCAGTTCCGTTTGCTTTATATCGTCTTAAGACGAGTGAAAGAAAATGCCAGATTGTTTATGTAGGCAACCTTCTTCTAAGCTGTAATACTACCATAGAAACGAAGAACGTATTCAAAGGCTATGAAAAGATGTCGTAAGCTGATTGCTGAGCTTTAAATTTATTCTTGTCTCTTGGAAACATTGCCACTGCTGTACATTTCACATGAAATGATGCTTTGAAAAGTGGGTTTTTAAGAAGTCTTGGTTTTGACAGGCCCACAGGGGCGCCGACTTGGTTTAAAGTGAACACCAGCTTGTTTCTGGTGTCACTTTGAGACTTAGATAAACACACCTCACTTTTGTCACACATACCTACCTCCCAAAGTGGTTTCCAGTTACTTTTATCGTCCGCATTAGGGAAATTGTAAGATCATAGACCTGTACAAATGTACTATACGTCATGCTGCACTGCTGCAGGCAATCACCCCAATCAGACTAGCACTGTATGATACGGGAACTTCTATAAATGTAAACATTTTTACCTCCCAAGTCTCCCTATTTCCGCTTTTCGCATTTAAAAAATCAGTCAGCACTCAAAAGTTTCGTGTTTAATATTTCCTTACACTTGAATGCAAAACATTGCTTAGTAGAGTACCTATATGTTGCAAATAATGTCCAAACATATTGACTCGCATCAAATAAAATGGGAGCATTTGATGTAAATATGTTTATCTTGGGAACCTATACGTGCCTCTGAGTTCACCGAAGTTAAGCAACATAGCGCAGGGTCAAGTATTGAATGGGTGGCCACCATACACTTGACTAGCTCTGGCTGGGAGAGAGGTTGGAGGGAGTGAAGTTAGTACGACAGCTTCACTTACCTTGCTTATCAA
>LVVV01432232.1:0-14607 GCA_001676325.1 Amphinemura sulcicollis
GCAAACTAGCAGTCCATGGAAGCAAGGGAAGCACTGCTTCCTTAGCAAACTAGCGCCGCCAATAGCAACCAAAATGTGTGTTTTTAATACTTACTAATATGTTTGCTCTATGAGCATTTCCGGAATAACTTGAAATGCAATGTTTATAGCGTTTCAGTGTGGTAGATGAGCGGAATAACGTTGCAATGCTCCCAGCAGCAAACTCAGTAAGGTTAGGTTAGGTTGCTTCATGAGAAATGTTCATGTTTCACAGAAAAAAGCAACTCTACTTTTGTGTAAGCCCTCTGGTGCAAAGGGAGGGCTTCAATTGATAAGAATTTCAGAATGAAATGCTGAGTTATTTATACCAACATCGTTTAGACTTAAGACGAAGTAAAGATTGTGAAATAATTAAAATTTTGAATGGCATAAAGTTGTTTCCGAAATTAATTTACATCAAAGCTGGAAAAGCTAATTACAGAAGAAAGACGTTTATATTTTTCTAAAGACTCGGAATCAAATTGCTTTGTCGCATAACCAAATCAATAGTTTAATACGAATCATTTTGATGTTACTGCTCACAATGAAGAAATTGCAATTAATTTGTCTCTACCCGTAAAAAACTTTCACTTATTAAGACTTTTAAAAGTTATTATTATTTTACACGTGAAATGACAAAATGGAAATATAACATAAACTTTCCCTCTCGGTTCAATCCAAAAACTAAATATCCCCAGCTAGCAAGTCATGTCCCTCAAACGTTTCCGACCTCAAATCCCCACGAAGCATGTATTTTCAAATCCCCTGCGGGCCAGCATTTAATCCCCCGAACAAAATCACTTGGTATTCGTGCTCGACATCTGCGTCCGTGTTTTGCATGACAATGAGACAGGTGGAATGATATGGAGAAAGCGACGGAGAGAGGGTTTTAATTTTATCGCATGACGGCATGGTCCTCATCATCTCGGTTAGTGTTTGGTCCAGCGACAGGGGATGGTACTGTTCTTATTTTGGCGTTCCGGTCCGACCACCTGTAACCAACGAACAGATCGCGAAGTTGGCTAACCCGGCGATTCGGCAAGTTCCCCTTGGCAACCTGTTGCTTTTGCGGGGGTACCAACCTATTGTAACAATAACTCATCGTGTTGGGCTGGTTATCTTGTCCAAAGGTTGGCGTTAAGGGCCCGTTTTCTTTTTGGTTTCAAGATTTTCGGTGAAAAATCAACTTTTCCTATCAACAGAAGTTTTATTTTCTACAGGGATGTCAACCCTGGCAGCTAAGATCGACTTCTTCGAGTTTACTTTCAAACAAAACTTCTGGGATTCGTTAAATTGCTCTTCATTTTTTTACTAGCATGAACATCGCTTAGATTTCTATCAATTCTCCATTTATTGTCGTTTATATGTAAACTAGAGTTGACAAGCTGAGTTTAAATTAGTTTTTAACATTCTTCCACCGCCATAAGTTGTATTTCTTGAGTACGTACAACAATTGAGCGATTTATTTTCACAATTCTTACGGCAAAAAGTAAATATTTTCCTCGCTATTCATTTTGTCTGTCTCTTAGAATTTTATCTGAGAAGAGCAGTTTATTAGCGTCGACAGCGATTGCTCTGCTGAGTTGAGATGGAGGTAATTATTTTTGTCGTGCAGCGAGTGGAGGATGGAGGATGGAGGGTGGTTAGCAGGTTTCAAATTCCATTAGTTGCCACCCCCCCCACAAGAGCGACCTGCGCCGCCCGTTTTTCCACCTTTATTGATGGAAGAAACGGGACAATGCTCTCGCCTAGTGGCACTTTACCCTCGCATCCCCAGATCGAATGAAATGAAATAGCCTCACATTTTTGGTTTTGTTTCTTCTGTGATATCAAGCCTTTGCAAAAATATATGGGTTTGTGTGGAGGCCTGAAAAACAGGTTTCCCTGCGTTTTATGGATGGAATGGTGGGGGGAAGGGCTTCTTTCTTCAAGTTTTTCATACTTCTGACAGCGACGCGAGACGTATTTTGATTGAGTGAGTGGAGTAAAGGAGCCGATGGAGGAAAACTGTCATATTTATGTTCAATATTAACATGGCTTGGAAATTGCAAAACTAACTGCAATATTAATAATTGTCCACTTCGTAAAACCAATAAATATCAATAGCAATAATGTCTATAAATGTTATATGATTTAATTTTAATTAATAGGAATCCTATGCAGCAATGAGGCAGCCAAATAACCAAAAACCCAACAGTCTCATCAGAGCAAAACTGTGCACTACCCCAACAACAAAGTATTAGCAATTAATTGGAAATATACCAATTTAAATGATCAAAACAAACTTTTTATGGTCATGTTATATATGCAAATTAAATAAATGTAACAGCACTCTATTAAATTGTCCGTCTATATCTTCGTACAAACAATTATTCGAATCCAACGTTCGTACCTATTTCGGTCGGAGCGATATCTCGGCGGTTGCAACCGAGTGTTTAGTTTGATGTTGATCGATATGCCTCTCTGGCCGAGCTTCGACTGTTGTTGTCGGCGGGGGCAGGTGCAGATGGCAACAGCCCTAGAAAACCATGTGGCTGGAATCCTATTACCTCTGTTCCGATTACGCTTCTCGGCAATGTACGGCGTTCCTGGAACTGCGTCAGACATTGCATTTCAGTCGCTTTGCGATGTTTGCGAAGAGCGATCAATCGATCAATCGTGTACCCGTACCTACAGTAATTATCATGGGCAAATGATGTGATTCTGTGACGCTTGGTGTATTACCATTAGTTGATATTACAAAGTTTATAATTGGCAACTAAATACAACAAGAATCTTGCTAACTTTATATGAAAAGGACATATAATTGGTTCAATTATTCCAGGCATTATACCCTCGATGAATTCAAGAGAAGAGATGATTGTCAGTGAATTTAAAAGCAAGGTGCTTGAAATAAACATGTCCTCATTGGAGGATGGAAACTTTCGGTTGGCTTTTTTTTTGTTTATACGCCAGACATTTTGTGAATGGAATCGTTAGATTCATGAAATTGCTTAGCGATGCGTACTTTTGTGAAGAATCCAGGAAAACGCTTTCGCTAATTAGTTGAAGAGAAGATTATTTGTCAACGTATTTTGCATTGAATTCCTCTTTCAACCGCTTTATGATACGCCTATGATATATGTTTTCCATGAAACCATCGCGTTCATAATATGATTGCTAGCACATTTCAAATCCGCCGTGTTTTGTGCTCTATAATCCTTCAATTTACCGAGGAATTCAATCGCAGGGTTGTTCAGTTAGATTTCAAGGGAATAAAGCTGCTAAAACTGGTTTGCACTTTGCAGTGGTATGGTATAGGTACTGCGAGTTCAGAAGCTCAAGCTGAATTTGAAAAAAAAAATGAGCTTACTGGGCTTAGGTTGAATAAAAGACTCAAACTAACTCACAGTAATCGAATATAAACCATGTTTGGAAGCGGAGAACGTACAGAATGCTTCTGGAAAACCAATTGTATGCATTTAAAAGATATTCCTATGAAACGTATTACGTGGCATTTTGATAGGCATGCTAGAATGTTTTAAATGTACCTGTGCCAATTACTGAAGCTGATATCTGTCCTATTTTGTTATCAGTTTCCATTTTGAAGTAAGGATTACCATCGATCAGAGTTGCAAACTTCTAGAGAAATACAATGCCTTGAGGCATATATCTGAATGCTCGAAGTACTTTTCTTACAAGTTTTACCTGTAGATGCTCTGATAAAATTATCTTCTAGCCGCAAGCGCGGCGGTGGAAGGCGTAAAGGTACTTATATTTGACAGCCTCGACAAAATACGTCGAGAAAAAAATATTTTATATTAACAATTTCCAACAATTTATGCGCAAACGTCACATTGCGTTGTTGCTACGTATGAAATCAGCTTTTCCGTCTAGAATATCAACCATTAAAGACACGTACGAATACGCACGAAGTTTCCATTCCCGGCTGGAAAATGTTTCCCCGAATTTTCACGCACACAGGAGTGAGAAAAACACGTGTTATTCGCTGGATGTGAAAATGTCACATCTACCAGCGACTGTCCATAGCAAAGAGTGCGACTTTAATAAATATTTCAGCATATCTTGCTGTGAAACTCAATAAGAAAGTCAATAAGTACCAACCAAGCAGCGGAAACCTTATGGATTCTTGTAATTACACTTCAATTCATGTACCTATACCTAACGAGACGCCTTATTCTTGTATTTATTGATTTAACTTTCCAATTGGGACTCGTAAATTTCAACAAAGTCGCTCGATACTTAATTTATATGCGTAAAAGCAGGCATCAAAATAAATACCAGTGAAGACATTATCATGATTTTTGTACACATACTTCGTAGCTGACATACACCTTGAAACCGCCCGCCCTATCTCGCAAACAAAACATGTGTGCGGAATTAGAGCTGAGCATGGCTAGAGCTGGCATGTAAACTTTTAGAGAGGGAAAGCTCAGTGGCGCACTGCAAGGGCGGAAACAACCACCACGAACCCCATTTCGAGTCGATAGACAATGCCTGTTGAAATAATACAATGCAGAGTGCACTGACTTCTACAGCATTGCTTTTGTTGAGTCAGGCTTGGGATAAATGTCCACTGGTAACTATGAAGAAGGAAGTGTTCGAAGGAAGAACGAGGGGTAATCGCTAGAGGAGAAGTAGGATGTTTTAATCAAGCTTTAATAGTGACTTTGGGTTTTTTAAAATTCGATCATTGAGTTGCTTAGATCGTAACCGTGCTGTAGGCTTTTCTTCTACCACCCAGATTACGTTTGCCGTTCAGTTTGTTTGTAGAAAGTAATCGATGCCATTTCTAAACATGTTAGTGCTTTGTTCAAAAAAACTTTGTTCAAATATGAAGCTTAGAATGCAGTAACCCCATTTTGCAATATGTTGTTTGGCAAAATGAGTGTAGGGGGAATATTGCTATAAGTACTTTTATGTTGGAAGAAAATAGTTTTTTCATACATTGGCTTGCAAAAATTACTGAGTTATTTACATCTTCTTTCGACCAGTCCGTGACGAGGCATTCTTTAACCTCAACCCTCGCCACTGAAAGTTAGGTGAAGGAAATCAACCCCCGCCACTGCAGCCGTACAAAAATGAATTAATTTTCTATGCGGGTGTGTTAAAAGACTTTACCAGAATTTTCCGTAAAACAAATTTGAATTTCGCGTTGTTCAGCCAGTGTAAATAACCGCTGACGACATCTCAACTCGGAGCCGCTTTTATAAATCGCGACGTAAGGGGCATGGGGAAGCGGATCTAAAAAGCGCCTGTCGTTGTTCAAAGTAAAATTCGTTTTCAGAGTCAACGCAAAATATTATTTACACATGGATCTGAATTTTGATTATTTGTCAACACGAGTTTTATGGAGTTATATTTTACAGTCAACAAAATCTCTTTTTGGTGGCTTTGTATTCGATGACGAACACTCATGTGTGTGTATACCTACCTGCTGCAACATTTTTCCGTTAGGAAACGCGTCCATGGCATAAAGAGCATTAGAAAAAGCAGAACATTTTCATTTTTATTTAAATCCATAGATGTCGTTATAACAAAATGCTTCTATCCCTCAACAACCATTGAAACATAAAATCCTTGTACACACATAAACCTAACATAGTTCAACTGCTTTTCCCATAATTGTATGAATAATATTTTGCAAAGAATCAGGAAACTATGCGAACGAGTTGCGTTATGAAAGAAGTAGAAAAACATTCCAATATGCACCTAAATATTCGTATTTCTGAGGGTTGCAGTTCTGAGTGAATCATAACCCATAGGTTATGGTTATATTTAGGTTATTGTGGGGTATGATGCTATGGTATGGATACTACGACTTTCCCAATATGAACCCAAAACTTCAGATAAATACATGCACTAATGGAAAAGTCGCTTTCCGCTCGTTGACACAACTTCATGCTTCAAAAGATAAGAAACCAGACATAAAATTTCAGTGTCTCTAGTCTCTACCCTGCCAGACCGGCAAAATCACCACTTCAAACCAAACTGGTTTACGGAGTTGGCTTTCCGACACCTCCATTTCGACTGTTTCTTGTCGTCGGCAATGCCCCTCGAGGTCATACGCCTCCAGTGTGTGCTCTATCACTTTCAATCTGTTCGTGAAAAGTGGCCTAAACGTGAGTCTGCCATGCCTCAGGCGCCTTCCCCACCGTCCCTTGCTAGTTTCGGCGCGTTCAAGGGATTACAAGAGTCTGCTCCAGTCGACAAGGGGAAGTCAACGATCGATCTTATTCCAGTCACAATTCGCTGAGTTATACTCACATTCGAAGAGGTCGGAGGTACCTAGACACTTTCGCTTTAATTAAATCACGAATCTGTGATTCAACGGGTAAAAAAATATCTTTTCTCTTTTTTTATATCTTTGTAATTTCATTTTCCTCTTTCGGCTATTTTTGGCTGGTTCCCGATCTGATTGTTAAAAGCCCAGAGGGCAGATGCAAGTAAATAACATTGTGCGAATGATTTCAAAAAGGCTTCCTGTCTTGATGAATTCGTTTCATCTGATAAAATCTGCGAAAGAAGCGTCTGAAATCTTGCATCGCCACGTGGAGAAGAAAATTTAATTTCAAAAAATTGGGCCACAGTTTTCTTTTTGCAGCCTGTGAAAATTTTTGCTCTTTTAGCTAAAGTATATGAAACATACTCTGCTCGGCTTAAGATCGATATTTTTCTCCAATACTTTGTAACTTTCATCATATAAGTAGGTATTCAGGTAGAAGCAAAACTAAACGTGAAAGTTCCATCCAGTCTCACGTAACTTAACTAAATTAATCATTTCTAACTTTCAAAGTTCCATCAATGCTTGAAAAGATTAGATTGGACGAGATGTGGATCAATTTGCATGCCGGGTAAAATAACTGTTTGCCAACAACATCAGCAAATAGCTACTGTAGACGATAAAAACGACCTCTTTATTTCGAACACGAACTCAGATAAAAAGATACATAAACCCCGTCGAATGTGCTCATGTGAAATTGCAGGCACAGGTTGATTTAAAGTAAGGCAGTAATTGGTGAAATGGGTTCTATGCCAATCTTGGCTGACAACCAACTACTCATGCCTACTACCTACTACCTACTACCCACACAACTTACGTATATAGCGAAGTTACTACGTCAATTTAATGAACGTGGTTTACCAGTGCCAAGCGTCTTTTTCTCTCTCTCGACCTCGTCCTTGTCATCAAGCCTTGCGACCTAGAGCATACGGGGTAATGAGGCAAAATATGAAATCTAGGTCGCTGATGACATCGAATCTCGGGAAACGTGATGTCAGCTATAGATGTCATTTTTCAAGGGAGCAGATACAAGAAATCGTATCTTTCAATCTGTATTCATTTCGTAACGATTTTTTTTTGGGCATTTGATAAGGCGTCCTTGACTCTTGATGTTGAATGGCGCGCAGTTCAGATAAACGAGAAATATATTTATAAACATTTAATTTTGGTTGTCTGCAACCTTGATAAATTGATTATGAAAAATTATATCTGGTTTTCTTGGTTTTCTGGTTAGTTTGTAACTGATTGATCGACGGGATTTAACTACGCACTGTTTTGAAAACGGGGCCCTGCGGTACTGCGTCTAAAGACATCGGGAGCTTTTAACACGTCAGGATTTGACGTGAAAAAGAAGATTTTTGTAACCTTGAACAGTAAGCCGTCTACCCAAATAAGTTGCTGGCTACTTTACGCGAAAAGTTTAAAATGAAAGTAGCAACATGAAAAGGTATGCTTTCCGTTTATTCTTAAACATGTTTCAAAGAAAAGTTAAATTGAAAATGTTCGTTTTTCCTTCTTTTTTCAGGGGGGGCATACGGGATGCTTTTGTTTTTTTCTCCGATACTCCCCAGAGTCGCCAGGAGATACGTCCTGGATAAGGACTACAGGCCTACAGGCCTACAGGCCTACAGGACTCCAGGACGACGACTGGACAAGTTTTTGGACGTCGGCGGGAGATTACTCGACTTTCCGCTTCGGCGATCCGATGCATAGTCGAGTAGTGGACCAACTCAACCATGCCCCAAGGTATAAGTAGTAAGTACGTCTCACAGAAGCCAACTGTCTGTGGCTGACAGATGTGTACCGCAATAGGGAGCGTACTTCCATTACATGCATTCGCTCGGTCAATAAGCTAATTTTCAGGTAATTAATCTGCCCGTGACGCTGTCATGCGGAGGAAATGTAAACCCACCTGCTGAATTGAACACATTAGTCAGTGGAATATTGTACAGATTGCAAATACCTTTGGGATGGCTACGATAGTCTCCGTAACCTGTTTCCTAATATTGACATCGGGTTGTCTCTGGCAAATTATAGAACTTTTTTACTACTGACCTATTTTATCCATTTGTTTCCCCATTTTACAGTGCAAAGCTTTTATGCTTTGCTGTTTCATAAATTATAATGTCTTTTTAGCCCCGCGTGATGAATTTAATACACACATATATCTGAATTTAGGTTATTATTTCATCATGTATTTGTGTTTTTACTATCTCTGTTAATGTTTGCGTTGTAAAACAGCTCTGAGTAAGACAATTTCTCGACTTCATTAGCAAGACTACAGAAAATAGAAAAAAAATAATCTTCGGGCACCAAATTGGCAATTAGATAATATTATAAATTTAATTACAAACACCATATCCGGATTTACTTGTTTCATTGCAGCGTCTCGAATTATAATCGAAATGAAAATCACAGACGCAAAGTAAATTGACTTCGATTTTATTTCAAGCTGCGAACGGTTCGAAGCAAAGATTCCAAACATCTTTCGACCAGTGTATCTTACTTCGCCCAGTTACTTCCAGCCATCCAATCTAACCGCGCTACAGGTGGCATTTTCCGCGAGACACCGTCAAGTATTTCCCGGCTTTCCTCGATTGAGAATTAGGAAGTCATGTTTCCGACAGTTTTGACGCGCCGCGGAAAACTTCCACGGCCCGAGACATGAATGTCTTTCCATTGTCAAACTTTGAAACATTCCCAATAACTTGTTTATTTATTCCAGATTTTCAGTCTTGTTTAAATAAAATGCCGACCTCGACATGACTTAGTGTACATTGAATGTAATCTGAGAAAGATACGCAAATCAGAGTTATTTTAAGAGAGTAAATCTCCCTTCATTTCCTTCGAATGTTAGGGAAAATATACGCACTCGTCGTGGTTTTTTGGGATTCGCGTTGGTCTAAAAAGTGCTTGGAACTTTATCGCTTTAGTACGCTTGTGGGCTGGCACCAAATCCAGCTCGGCACTATGAAAAGCTAAATCTGTAGAATAATTACCCCAGACTTCTAAATCGATGTTATCGCATTAAAACTGACACCATCATGCATAAAGTTCAACGTAATCCGTTTGCAAGTCAATTGTCAAGCATCTCCATTCTATAACCAGGTTATATCCCGCTCTCAACAACAATTCTCTTTAAGCCAACAGCCGCCAAACTATGCATGCCTCATTACAAATCCAATTGGAATTGTTGGTAATGGAAATTCTCCACGTCAGCAAATTCTCTTGCCAGCTATAAACAGTCAACTTGGTTGGTCGGGGATTTGTGAAATTATTGTCACTCGATATTTCGACGTCGGCGTTCAGTCCTCAAAGCTCGCCGGTTCTTTGTCTCCCGTGTGCCGGCATAGGTGCTAGATCGATCGACCGGAGTTGACGCTGAGGTGTTATTTATAAGCTGCAAGGGACATGTTATTATCAATATATTTAGTACGCGACTAGACGCTCTTGAGAAGGTGAAATGGGTGCTATTTCTGTGTCACTTGTCTCGGAATTTCTTAGCGAACTTCTCGCGAGCTCTTATCGTCTTAAACAATTATTCACCTTCGATTTTGTCCTCGTTCTTTTCACTTCTTCCTTGTTACAATATCTTATTTTATTTTATTTAACAATTTACAAATGGAACAAGAAGCATTTGGAAGCAATTCCTTGATTTACGAAGTCCATGATGAACAAGTTTTTTCCTTTACCTATCCATGTTTCGACACATTATGGAACCGATCGATGGGATGATTAGCTAACGCCAATGAATTCTCTCTAAATCTACTTTTACTGCTTAAAGTCAAGTTGCTAGTCAGGTATTCAACGAAGTCAAATCTAAATCCCACGACAAACAAGACCAGAAACTAATAAATAAGAACTATCAAAATGAAAACAAACAAAAAAATCAAGCAGACGAAGCAATATCCTAGATTTCCCAATTATAAAACTCCAAAACCCCTGTGACACTGATATTTGCTATCTATTTCGTTCAAGTCAGAAGTATCATCGCAAGTTCATTGGATATTCTGAAACGTCTCTTTCTCATGGACATCCTTAAGACGACCGAAGATGCAACAATTCGTTCGGAGGTAAGATAGATGCTTGGGTGACGTTGTAGAGAAGACAATCAATTCTTTGCCAGGGGCTCGCCGTTGTTGCCTCTCCCGCTCTCACGAGTCCTTTATCGATTTAAGTATTTTGATCATGGATGCTCCAAGTTCCCTCTGGGGTGAAAATCAACGTCACTACACTTCTCTCCCCATCCCCACCTCCCAAAAACTCCATCTATATACCGAGACCCTGTCCTATCCTTCACATTGACATCAACTAAGCATGAATTTCGCAAAAAGGAATTGCTAAGAATAAAACTAAAAAAGGACGCGTAGAGTTCTCTCCTGGTTGACGTTAGAGACGGATAAATATTATTATCTTGGCTGAGAAGAACTTTTAAAGAAACTTTTAGACTAATTCAACTCCTCCATTAGATAAATTATATATAGGTAGATATACGAGACGGAAGTGTAGGTACGTGTGTTCGTTTGCAAGCGGAAGAAGTTCGACTTTGAGCTGGCGAGAAAAGAAATTCGATCTCGACTACAAGTTAAATTGTCGGATTTTTATATTTAATATTATAAGCATATTTTGAAATGACGTCAACATAATTGAATTGCTTTCCCCCCAAAAAAAGTCAGCGTATTGACGCAAACGGACCCGATCGACAGGACAGGCTTCTTTCATCCATTCCTTCTGAGCAGCTAACAACTACACAAAATAACCCAAATTGATTGGGAAAAGCAATATAGGAGTGAAAGCTGGAGATGGGGAAAGCATTGTGTTGATCACTGCACGGTTGCCAAGACTACGACCTAAGGACGATAAGGACTGTAAGGACGTGAGCACGTCCGTGAGGATTCTGCGAAGCAAAGCGCAAAGCATCAGGAAGCTCTCCAGTGCGTCACGGACATAGTCTCTCGTGCGTGAGAGAGGAGGCAGCTAGGAAATTGTTTGGTGCGTGAGGGAGAAGATTGGGCTGCTATGCGTGACGGAAACTGTTTGCGAATATAGTTGCAAACAGTAGAAATGTTTCCTGCAAAGAAAAGTTCTGCGCGTGTTTGCAGCTTGCAGTTGCACGCGTATTTCATAAAAGCGTGTTCAATTCTTCAATTGTCGGTAAAGGGGCAAAGCGTGACGATTTGTTAGCCTCCCCCTTCTTTAAAATATAGCATAAATATAGCATCTTCCAATATCTTTATGACATCTTTTTCCTAACCTTTGCACTAGCTTACCCAATATTTCTAAAAGGTTTTTCAAAATCTGGAATTATTCCTTGTGCAATTTCAATGGTGGATTCCTAAATTCACTGTAAACTTGCCTGCTAGTTCTAAATACATATTTTAAAGTGTGTTTACGACAATAATATTGCAATTACCCACTAATTTTTAATGTGAATTCAGTCAGCGATTGGGTGATTTCTGGACTTATTCCCAGCTTAGCTTTCCAGATACTCCAACAGCAATAAAACCACATAAACACGTACTAATTTTCTGCTCATTTCCCGACTGATGGAGTGTCAGTGTCTATCGACACTTTAGTTTATATTTAAACATCATTATGGAGCCATTTCATGTCCAACAACTGAAGTACAATGAGGTACCAGCAACGAACAAGTTTTGCTGCAAACAGCTGTCTACGTACTTCTAAATTTATAACAAACGAACGTGATTACACATCGTGCCAATCAAATCAGCGTGATTTCGAATTTGACTGCAAGTTTATTGTGCTATTGTGCGGCGCTCGTGTGGATAGGCTTGCTGACAACAAGGAGGTGCCATGAACGCAAACAATAATCGGGAATGTTAGCGTTACAGGTTCATTTTATATGAAAATTTATATTCATATTATAGAATTGAAATTTAATAGAAAAAGTTGGCAACAATATAACGTATTGAAATATTTAATAAAATGAAATTACGTTCTAAATTCGCATCAGTTACGTTTCAATTGAAATTTGCGATGGGCAAATTGTGAATCGGAACGGTTGCAAAAGGAACGACAAAAACTTGATCCAAGACAATTGGCAACGATTTTTGATCTTGAGAGTCGACAGAAAACGCTCTCGAGATGGCAAACAAGTCCTGGGTAAAGTTTAGTCCTGGCTGGTTTTTACTTCGTCCTGAGTTTCCTCCAGTCTTTGTGTGGCGGACTTCTGCCTCGCTATATGTCTGTGACAAATATCGGAGTCTGTAGAAACGAGATGAACCCCACTGCCGGGAAAATAATATCCTGTCTTGGGTTGGAGCGAACAGTCTAAAAGATGGCTCGAGAGTCCCTTTAGAATATCTTCCTTGTAGGGTAGACTCGAAACAACGGGAATGACGATTTAAAATTAATATGGTCAATATTATTAAAGTATTTACTTGTTTGATGGATGACTTTTATTAATAATTGCATGTGATGAAAACGTGGAGAATTAAATTATATTCAAGTTTATTCCATGTTAATCTCGATAGTATAATATTTAGTTCCCCAGAGCGTCAATCACAAAATTCTAATCATGTAATTGGTTCACTGTATTTTATCCATATTTTGCCTTTTTATCCCAAGACAAGTAAGTGAATTAGCTTCGTTACGATGTTATATCGCTAAAACCTGTGCTAAAACGCTTCACGGTAGAAAAATGTCACATCTCTAGCAACGGGTTTTACTTTTCTGCCGCGTTTACGAGTTCCGTCGGTAATTCGATTCCCGCGCTCGTTGGTTTTTTCCACACACAGTCATTAAAATGTTCCATCCCCGTTGACATCGGAGTCAAAATTAAAAGGGAGTCTGGTTTTTTAAAGTCATTAAATGAGAATGTTGCCGAGGAAAACGTGAAGGAAAACGTGGCAAGACTCAACCACTTGAGACTGCTTGAGAAATCTCGCAAAGGAAAGCGAGAGGACGTGAACATCTTGTCCAGTCAACTTAGACAACAAGGAAGGCACCACTTTGCTGGCTGTTTGATAGTTATTTATATCTTAATCATTAGATAATATGGCTTTAAACTGGTAAGCGGACCCTTGCTCGTGTCAGTCAATTCACTAAATCCAAAATTCTCAATCATCCCTACCCGCATGATAATTTTGCACCATAGTTAGTACATTACCAATGTTATTTTTGTGTGGAAACCAATGTAGCAGTCGTTTTGTCACTCAGCCAAACTTGAAAACATACCTAAGTCTGGATTTTTTGGTGTTTTCACAGGTTTCAACTTTCAAACAAGTTTCTATTCATAACTAAACTATATACCTACTGCACAGCTGTTGAAACAGGCAATACTCTGTGCGCTTGATTAGTATCTGATTTGGTTAGTGGCTATGCCTGGTTTGGAACGCATTTACCGATTACTTATTAGGCTAATGACCGATGAGTGATGAGCAATGAACAACGTTATCAGGTTTCCAGCTGCGATTGGACGGAATACATGCATACCTCCCTGTGTGGATAGAGAATTTCTGAAGTGGTACCTACGCTTCAATCGAACTAAATCCTCTGCCCTCGTCATTCCACTGGCAATACCCTTTGAGTACTAGTACGGTATACATGCAATGTACCAAGTATCTAATGCTAGCGCAAGTCTGAGGAGAGCGAACCCTGGAAATGCCGGATGAATTCTAATTAATTGCTATATCTCCCTCCGTGGCTATGCACGTAAAGGTACGAGACTTTGATATCAAATGCGAAGGACTGCAGAACAAAGTTTCTTTGCGATGTAGCTCTAAGTAAATACTAAATATATAAGGTATGTACACAAACTCTGTTTGAAATTAGCGCTAGGCAACATGACCGTGGACAGTGCTGAAAAAATGTGAACAAAATGATCGCTACGCGACACACCTATAAACAACGACGAATTTCATCGGATGTTTAAAATTGTTTGTTTTTTTATACCAGACGTTTTTGGGAAACGCCGTGGAAGTAAAAGTAATCAATATAGTTACGTTGAAACGTTAAATAACGTTTTTATAAAAGTCGTTGTAACCGCAGACAAAAGTTGAGCAGTTTGGCACGAGTAAATCATAAAGACAATTGCAAAATGTAAAATGCAAAAATCAAAAAGTTACCTTCAATATTTCTGTGACACTATATTATTACATATTTTTGACAACGCGGGAAAAAAATCTGCTAATTCTTAGTATTTTTATGAAATTATCAATATGATTTCAATGTAGGCATGTGATAGAACTATAAGCCAATGTGCGAGTGCAAAATTGGGTGTTACTGTAAAAGTGTCTGTAAAACTGGCACAGTTTATTTCAAACAGAATTTTCTATTTTTTTTTT
>LVVV01432233.1:0-14639 GCA_001676325.1 Amphinemura sulcicollis
CCCCCCCCCCCCCCCCCCCCGCGCTGTCAGGAGCGTCGCCAGTGTCGCCAGCACCAGAGCCAGCCCGCCAAAGCAGCGACGTTTCCGATGTCAGGGGGGTGATACAGGGGAATCGCCGCAAGCGAAGGCGACGCCGACGCCGTCGCGTAACGACACGTCGCGGATGGTTGGAATGTTGGGTTTCCTTTCTTCTATCGGCATATGAGGTCGCCCCCTGGGACAGATATTTTATGCGTAAAGCTGTGCATTCAATCCAAATGACTGTCAATTTGGTCATTGCTGGTACCTAAGTATTGAATTTCTTTTTTGAATTTTTGCCTCATTGGCACAATACGTTGAACGATGTTTTGAAATAGATTTTCCTCAAGGATTTGACTTCGTTTAATTCTTTTATCCTTGTTGTAGGTGAAATATTGTAAATACTAAGTTGATATACAGGGGATATCGATATCGTACTCTCTCTTTTCAAATGTTGCGTACTAAATCTGGTGTCTCTCCTCGTTGTATACAGCATCAGTAGCGGCGAAAATAGTAACTATCTCCACAATGTCGGTAACACAGAGTTCGTCTTCTTTCCGTATGGTGGCGCCAGTGACTGGTTCGTGTAAAATACACGTTCGATTTCAGGTAATATTCTCATGGAAGCCGAATTTACTCTTGATACCAGATCTTTACCCATTACGGCTAAACGAGGTCTATCGAACCAGAAATATCAATAACCCTTCGCCTTCACGTACAGTAGATTACCATTACTGTAAAATGTAATGAGCGAAATAATCGT
Source organism: Amphinemura sulcicollis (assembly GCA_001676325.1). NCBI lineage: Eukaryota > Metazoa > Arthropoda > Insecta > Plecoptera > Nemouridae > Amphinemura > Amphinemura sulcicollis. Next base: position 782 of record LVVV01432233.1, read on the forward strand.
ATCGATAATACTAAGAGTATCACTTGTAATTTTATGATCTTATCTTGAAGGCCAAGTTTCTTTCAACGCAATACAGATTCATCTCGCTGTTATCTTTTATAGTGCAACGTATACAATGTCCATAAGATCGGCAAAATAATTCAATGCACTTATTCAAGATTCCACGCCAAGTCTGTAAGTATAAAATTCCGTAAAAATATGATAATGTGTTCTCTTCAGTTCAAACATGTACCATGTATGGCTGACATCCTCAATAATGTTTGCAAGGGATTTGGGTCCACTTTGACAGAACATTGTGGCCCAGGATGTGTTCAGCTAGAAAACACCGAAATGAGAATTTAGTGGTATTAATGTTGGGCGAACAGCGCACGATGTTTCGTTGCGACTTGCGGCGCTTTGCCAAATATTGACACTTTCCTAGTCTTGTTTGATACGCACGTAAATAAAAACCGAGAAAGAGAATAGAGATTGTGGACTGTGTTGCAAGTTTGGATCAGCATGGTGAAAAGAATTGAATTCTTCTTTCGGGTCTACCCTCATATTGCATTTCCACCGCGAGTCTTGTAAAGATCTTTGAGAAAATAAAGCTTCTCTAACAATAAATTGACCGTGGCTAACCGCAAATAAAGAATCCCCTCACCAAAGCAAAGAGCAGACTTGATTATACAAACAGGGTAGTATGAAACTTGAACATCCGGATCAAAGATACGATAAAATTGTATTTAACTCTAGATCTTGCAAGTAGCAACATAAATACGCGCAAAAAAGCTGTCCATCGTGTGCTTAAATGTACTGACAAATAAACCAGTGTCCTATAAGGTATATATATTTATATATACAGATAAAATTTCGCACCTTAGCTAAAATTAGCATTAGAATTATTCTATACACTTTCGCTTTTAGTGGTCCTACTTCCATATAAGCATATAGATTAATATGTGCCCAAATTGTTCATGAATAGCAGCACCCAGGCACTTGCAGCTTGCGAAATCGCTTGTTGTTGAGCCTGTGGTGAATTCGTATTTGTCGTCTGTGTTACGGGATGCGGGTTATCGCTTCAAGTCCAGCCAGCCGATTGCGATCTGCTGCTGACCAGTGACCACTGGTCCATTGTCAGATGTGAATAGGGCAAACCACTTGGCTGTGTATCTGCGAGACCAATCAGAGATCAGGACACTAGATGGCAATACAACCGTGTTATCCATCCACTATCAATAGCATGTTTTACGGCGCCGAAGCTGAAAAGATGTGTCATATCAGCCTTGTGTCGCGCGAATTGCAACTGAGAAACTGGTTACCGAAATCCAATACGTGTTGAGGCACCCAGCCATGTAATGGAATGAAGAAGAATTAGCTGTTTTCTTCTCCTGCGGTGTACAGCTCGAGAATAAATTACCTTTCCAGTTTCAAGCGAACCTTGCTGACGGTAGGTGGTTTTACAGATTTCTGTTATGTATCGATCAACTTTTAGGCGCTTAATTACTACAGATTTATCGTTTAATCAATGCTATTGAGAAAGATTTTCAAGTTATGGTAGACTCTTACGCATTTCATAGGTTGTTTCAATTTCGTGTCTTTCTTCGGCAGAGCAAAGGACACCTCTCCGCTACGCGTGTTGTGGGGACAGCGTGGGATATTTCCATGGCATTTGGTACTTTTTTTGATGGCAATAAAACAAAATTGGTTTCAATGATGAAAAGAGGCAGTTTGCTTTACAAATTGAAGAATGCCAGGTTTGATGATGCGAAATAAACACAACAATCGAACAATTCGCATCCCGTCGATACTTATAGTGTTAGAATAGAACCATCATTTCATTTTCTTGACCAATTTCATGTGAAATGTTGATGCTAGCCATGGTTTCTCAAGAAAGCGTCGACTAAATCTTTAAAATGAAGTGAAATCGTGTATGAAGATAAGACCGAGATAGCTATTGGGTTGACCGGTGTCAAAACACTTGTATCAATTCTCTGTTTGCTGACTGGGCAGCCTAGCGGTCGTTTCTCGCCCAAAAGTAACCCCTTAGAGAGGGTCCTCGAGCTCTAGAGGGTATGCGACCATCTACAGATCTAAAATACCAAGATCTTGGTGAAGCTGGACACCGAGATAAGAAATCTCCAGCGGCGACCTGGTCGAAGATATTTTTCTAGATTCATATCGTTGCGAGTGACCCCATGTTCTTGTACAAACAGATAAAATTATCCCGTCGTCCGACATGAACATTTTAACATTAACATGTCCATGTTAGGGTCCTATACGGAATCATTACTTTATCGTATTGATAAATCGGAGAAACAAAGGAAAACAGATTCAGTAATCGAATTGAATAGATCTGATAGCGCGCCCAGCGGTTTGTGTAATGTCTTAGTGGGAGCCTCTGCGATTGAAATCGCCGACTTCGGGTATGATTTTTATTCGGGGAGGGAAAGCGAGAGAAGAATTTTGGGAGACCTGAGGTATAAACAATCGTATATTTGAATATACCCTACCCTTTAGTGCATTTGCAAACGCGTTATGAAATCTTTCGGGACAATCTCTCCGACATGGACTGATGGGTATGTCATCATTAGGAATCCAGACGATTAATTCGCAAGATGAAATTATTTCACTGACGTGCGCTATTATTAAAAACTCGTATCCGAAAGTTAACAAAAAACTACAACTATTAATGATGCACAGAAAAAATGTGAAAATATGATGTTATGTGTGTATGGTATCCAGATGATAATCGTTGTAAACTAATCGCTGTGTCTGTGCTTTTGACTCGAATTAAATTGACAACTCTCTCCTTTTTTGGCTAACCGCGCGCGATGCATTGCAGTTGCTGCCTAATATTATATTGTGTAAACATGATATGGCCGCGCGATAACGATCTCGCATGTAGTTATTAAAGATGTGTAGCCCAACTCGTGAGTCGGCTGCAATTCTGTTTAAAGGGCAAAAAAATGTGACCACTCCTGCTGATTATACTGTTGGTGTATGAAGCCCGGGAGACCGGCACCCTGGGTCATCCACTGCGGTGGCAAACGATCTTGAATCTCGCAAGAAGATATTGTTGTTTTGGCCAGGAGCGCAAGTAGCCCATTTCGAGGAAGATAAATCAATCTCGGTAACGAGAGATTCACGATAAGCGCAATGATTTATACAGGCAAAGAGGCTTAAAACGTCAATTGAACCCAAATTAAGTAATTTAACAATTATTAATCGTTCACAAATGTATACCAGTTGTAACTGTGTCTTGTGAATAACATAACAGCCACCCAGAGATTTCTTGCACGCCAAATTTTAACGCACAAGCCAAAATTTGGCTTGTGAAAGCATGACTTAAAGCAGTGCTTAGAGTAGATTTGAAAGATGATTTCACTCCCCCACGCAATTTGAATGCAAAATTCTCATCATCGCAGTAACAAAACACATGATAGTAAACTGGGAAGTACACAATGGTATGACTTGACAAATGAATACTCATCACATTATGCATAAAATACATTATACTCCCCCGGCCCGGCGAGTATGCATCTATAAGCATGGGTGCTCATGGCGCGGACATGTGAGTGATGATGTACCCTGGAGTCAAGACATGCTCTTGTTGGTGGTCCATGGCTTGATGATGAAGACGTAGAGCTCATCGCTCCTCCGTGTCTCCTGTACATGGAAATGTCTGTGATGATGAGGCAGCGACGACAGCTTACCAGGAACTCGAACCGACAGTGAAATTTGTCAAGTCTTGGGCGGACGCACAGCGAGTGGCTCTTTTTATTCGTAAGATTATGTTGGAGGAACCCTTTATGTTTCTCGTGTTATCCTGAACGATGTTGAAAAAGATATTCTGGTACCAATCTTGTAGTCAATTGGTATATGAAAATGTGTTAAACGTTTTTTTTTGTATTTTGCGAAGGTTTCTTGTAAAAATGTCACGATTTGGCAGTTAAATTATACTTTTTTTACCAATGCAAATTTATTACAAAATAGTAAAGGTTAAATCGACTGCATTGTGTTCTTTACACGCCATAAACTATTAGCTAAATATTCACAGTTATGTGTAAAAAAAAGTGATTATAAAAATCATAAGATCTCAACGGAAAGGTGGCCCATCGTTAATTTAACACGCTGCACCAAAAAAAAACTCAGTGACCTTACAAAACTCGAATTAAAAGACATCCTTGAAAAATAATTAACCAGCGATTAGAAAATTGCCCTTTGACATAAAGTTTATATAAAAATTTATGAACCATACCTCTATGGGTAGGCAGCTGTACCTTAGATATCGTCATTAGCTACACGCGAAATACTGAATTTAAGACCTGTCAATATTTTCTCGGCAAACAAGGTAATGTTTGTACAATTTTTCAGGTTAATCTAGTTCTGGACCATTTTGGAATATGCATATGTACCTATCTGGCAATAGTCTGCTGAATTTCGACCACGCGACAACTTTCTAGCACCCGTATGTATTGGATAAATATCATGGCTCATGCATCCTACTAACCTGCATTTCAACAATATCTCATTTGAAATTCAAAAAATTGCCCATATTATACCATTTTCAAGGATACTACTGGATGATTGTTCTATTTCTAGCCGAAGAATAATAGATGTATTTGCATCAAGATGATTATAATTAACGTAAGGATAATATCATGCTGTGGGGTTCAATCTAAGGAGTATGCCAACTCCGGAAGTGGATTGTTCATGCAGACGGCCGAACAGGCTGCCAGACTGAGCCTCGTATAAGCTCGTATACTGTGGAGAAGACAGGTAATGGCAGCGGCAGATCCCCACTATAGCATGGGCATAGTTGGCAGGTGTATTGCAGAGGTCGACTCGGCCGAATTAATTGCTCAAGCTCTCTTTACTTTCTGATTATTTTCATCGACGCCGACAGGTTTGTTGGTTGGCCGTCGAGATGGCCCTTGACAAGATTTGCCCTGTCCGTGGAATCGGCGGTTCTGAAACGATCATCCTTCATTATAGGTGCTTATAATCGTTGTGTTCGCACCGATATGTTGGTTATTTGTGATCTTAGAAAGGGGAATTCATGAGATGCATGTTTTCACAGAATCAACGTAGTTTACTTGCATTACAGATTTCATATATTTTTTAGCATTTTGATCACCGAAATACCTTTGCAGGAATACCATAATTAAGTTAGGGTGAATTGGGGTTATTTGGATAAACTAACTGGGCTGCCTAGTGATAATATTAAATTAAGCTGGCACTACTGTATTATTAAAGTTAGGGTAATATTTGATTAGTTCACAAAAGAAAGATGAGCATTATACAAAAAAAAAAATGATGCATACTTAAACCACAGATTAAACTCCTAATCGTGTTTACAGAATTTTCACGAAAAAATCTCCAAAAACTGAAATTGAAAACTTGCTGGAATGAAATATAATTTGAATCCACAAGAAAAAAAAAATAGAAATAGGCCCCATTATTAAGCTCCTTGCGGCAACGTTCTTTACCTCATTGTAAGCCTTAGATAAGGGATGGAAATCAAGGGAGACGGATAAAAAGACATAACAAAACAGAATAAATTAATGGACAAAAACTCGGCGCTGTAGCTTTGCCGCGCGGCGCAGGTATATGTAGTGACGTCACACATAGACGGCACCGGATTGGTCGAACGTGCCGGCTCGAGTAGCGCGAAGTCTGGAGCAAGGCTCGCTACCAGCCGGGCGCAGGCGATCATTCTACCGGCACATGCGGCCTGGTGTTAGTCTGTCTTCAACCACCAGCGGAGACGGGACGTTTTGCTGCAAAGATTTTCGACAGTCAGGTGCTTCTCGCGTAATCGCTCTCGTGCTTGACAGATAAACAGAATAATTCCAAACATTCTCGATTCGTTGTGGCTTTGAAAAGTTATTCTCTTGTGTGTTTTAACCGCGGAAATATTCTTGTGTTATTTTTTGTGCATGAACAATATTTTAATCAATCTTGGAAGTGAACTTTTACATCCGTTGTCATCAATTTGAAGAAAATACGAAGATGAAGGATAGATCTGCTTGCATGGTTGACGTACACAATTGCAGTGCTGCAGAGGTAAGATGATCTTGGATTGCATTTATTAAATGCACCTACAGTTTATGGTGCGTTCTTTTAGAGTGAGATGTTTCACGGTGTTACTGATGATGATATTGCATGCAATAAAATGCACCATGCAAGTGCAGTAAGCTGCAGTCGAGAAAAATGTCAGAATTGATTATTGCTTAGGTGTAGCTAAAGGCTAGTTAATAATGATAGGTAGGATGATTAAATTGGACGTTGCATTTTTTATGCTTCAATTTAAATTACCTACACTGCGATATGTCAAGGTATTTATTGCTTAGGAACATGATTAACTTCGTTCTCCACATTAACATTAACATTATAGATATCTGGCACCTCCACTAGTTTTGTTGCTTGCTTTTGTAACCTCGATAGAAAGTCACAATTGGTCATTACAAACTAGTCTTTATCTATTGGCCTGAGAATAATTGGGTGTAGCCACAGAAACGCTGCAAAAATGCACTTGTTCAGTAGGTACTTATCATTATACTGTTGTGTTCGGTCGCATTGCGTGCCGATGCTGAATTTCTCTACTGTCCGGTTATGCTAATATTCAATAATATCTGTATTTGAGAAATTGTTGCTAAGTATATTCCACTCTGTTTCAATACCTTTAAACCCACGCTCTAAATAAATTTAAAAATGGGGTTTTAAATTTTAAATGCGAGTTTAAGTTTTAAATTTGCCAGATGTGCAATTAACGCACTGATGCCTCGCCCGAATTATAAGTACCTAAACACCTTTTGGAACGCAGCATGCATTGTGTGCATTAAGTGCATTAAGCTCTGTGTCGCTTTATATTCAAATATTACTAAAAACGGAAGACGCCTATCCGGTATATCGTCACACCGCAATGCGTTTTTATAAGAATTAAATATCTTGCGTAGAGCAAAAATTACCCCTTTAAGTTCAAAATAATAAGGTCATGCACTGTTGATTCGTTTCCTCTCTACAAAACATTTCCTCCTTTTCAATGACATATTTTTGTCAATACCGTCCCCAAAAGCTGGCAAAGACATCTGCCTGAGCATGAGGTACAGGTATGGGATGGGTGATATAGATTAGCCCGTGTACACCTGTATGTCACAGGAGAGTGCACTAGCGCTGAGCCAATGTACCCACTTGGCCACTTACACATGTTATACTTCGGTACCCTTGCTTGCACAAACATCAGCTGCTTGAGAACAAGACAATAGTAAGAAGATCAATTCTTGACAATTACCATGTCGTCTTTCTAGGTCTCGGTTCTTGCGATCAATGAGAGATTTTAATAGATGCTTAAAAATTTGCAATACTAATGTTTGGTTCGTTGTAAGGAACGACTGTTTGAGATTTACTGGTGTAACAGAAACCGTAGCTCGTCGTTGCGAGGGGAGGATTCTGGTTCTATTATTAGAGTTAGATGAAATAAGATTTCATATTCAATGGATGGCAAGAATCTTTATGCAGTGCATCATTTTACTTTACATTTACTTTCGCATGAGAAAGTAATATCAATTTGCTGTTTTACTTTAGTATATACAAGCTCAGTGTTCTAGTTAATTGATTTAATTGGTGTATACATATTTTAATTGTGTTTAACTCTTTGTTTCAGTACGAAGACGATATAATGGACTGCAGCGAATTCTTAGATCTCGTTGGACTGACTAAAGAAATGGAGACCGGAGAAGTAGATATTTACAGTAAGTAATTGCTTGCTATTCTCGTCTCATACGATCCCCATTCACTCTAATTCACTGAATTATTCAAGAACACCACTCTAATTAGTAAGTTCGACGTTTATGAAAGATTCATTGAAGACGTCCGAAAACCATAAAAAAAAAATACCGGACCACTTTTTCAAACAGAATTATTTTTCCCATTAATTGCTATTGGAACTTCTTCCTCCGCATAACCGAAAGCCAAACTCAGAGACATGACTTTCGATTTAAGATATTCATATTTAATAATCATTTTTAGATAAATTGACTAGATCTATTAAAATTTATAACTTGATCAACCATGCAGATATTAATAGCAATAGCACCGCCTTTTGACACCAAGTATTTTAATTCGAGAGTAATTTACTTTGATCTTGAAATAAGCTTCTGTTGTTTCTTGGTGTCAGATTACGATATAATTGCTTTAAAAACACTCGATCAGACACATCAAATGAACGATCCATTAGCTTCTCCTGCCGTTTAATCCTCAGTCAAGCCATAATAAGGGATTATTAAGATAAATTTGAAATGGATACCTAAACCTTTCAGCCGAAACAATCTTGCATTGATATCCTGCCTCGTAAAGAATCGTTACTCTCAGGGACAACACTAAGGCGGCTATAGCACCGTCAACTTCGTAAATGAAATCCATTTCATGGTAAAATCCCCATTCAAATTTATCGCTGAAAAACGTGAGAAATTGAGAAATGTTTTTCCTTCGCTCTGAATATTACCTTTCGTTACCTGTGTGCAAGGTCGTAGTCAAAATTACGGTTTTATGCTCAATTTAGGTGCGAAGACCCCGAAACGTAAGTCTTGGGGTGGCAGTATAAGTTAGGGTCGAATCAGGGAGGGGGGCCGGACGGTTCAAGATTTCCCATGCACGTCATTTCTCGTTGGAAGCCGCACTCCGTTGAAGACGAGGGACCATAAAATAATACAATAACAGAACTGATTTCTCCAACACTTCGTTTTGATGTACCATCCACTTGGTTTAATTGCCTTACATGCATGGCGATTAAAAAACAATCAATTCTGATTTAATTAAGATATAAGCATGATTTTAATTAATATAGTGCCAATTTTAATTGATTTCTTCATTATATTGTTCGCGGTCAGAAGGCAATTCGTTCTGCATCTATTCTTCACTCGGTTTTAAGGCCATTAATTTAATTGTTCAAAACATAATTCATACTCTCAAAGAAAAGAATATGCTGAACTAAAAACGGTGAAGACGATGAAATCTTTACAGGCTCTGCACTCGGAAATTTCTTTGAAGCTCTGCTATCATTCAAAACATCATATACGTTTTCTTGTGCGTATAAGACGCTGTACATTCTAGCGTACCCAGTCAAACGAACGCTCGTCTCCAAAGGCGCGCTCACACAATGGAAGGCAAACCAGCCATGGTCCCAACCACCTTTGCAGGGTGTCCGACTTCCAAAGACGTTATTACCTCTGCTGGTCCACTACTAAGATCAAATCAAACGTTCCCCCCTCTCTCTGTTCTCTGTCATTTCTCTCTCTTGCTTCCTTCCGCTCGTGGGAATCGTTCTATGACCATTCCTTACGCAGTGGCCTAGTTGCTTAGAAAAATCAGTCTAATATCGTCTAGGTATACCTACATAAGGAAATGGGCCGAATGTGGAATGGGGTCCTGATCGGTCTACATCTTAAGGAAGGGGCGCAGCCTTAATTCTAGACCCTTTATCATGCCGATATATCGTATTATATTATTTTAGATCAAGGGCTGTTTTGGCCTAGATATTTTTCTTTATTTATTTGTGTGGCATCTACTCGATAAGGAATAATAGTATAAACCCCTACTCTACATCCTATTAGATGCCAAACTTCGACAAAAAACTATGCGGAACTGGGACAAGTTTGAAATATTAAACTCGTGTTCTCTTCCTGGATCTTTTTTACTGACAATAACTTATGCAAAAGTTAGAACCTGAACACTTGTGCATCCGAAATAGAAAAAAGAAATGGGTCATTTATCTTGGCAAGGGGCATGATAGGTACATTGAACGCGCTGAAAAGGGGGGATAGGCAATTCACGTGCTGTACGTTATTTCATTATTTATGCATAGTTGAATATGTAGAGTAGTTATACATATTAAAAAGGTCCACGGGCCTTTGAAAAGTGTATGGCCACAAAATACTAGTCACTATCCAGTACACATTGTGTAATTAGAACCAACGGTCGAATCCTTTATCAAAGAATCAAAGTGTGAATACGCTCACAACAAGGCATAGGTACGTCATGATGGTTGCATTGGCGAAAATGATATGCGCATTAAAATAACATGGTTCGATATTTATAGTAAATTTAAAAAATAGCAAATCTTTTGATCAATTGCTGAATATGCTTACACCATGCTATTCACGACTAAACTCGTCTGCCTTGCTATTGAAAGGTCCAAGGTTCGATTCTGGCGTCCAGCAGTGATCCTAGCAGAGGTTTTCCTTGACTCCCACACCTTGCATAACGGAAAATTTTCGGATGCTACTCTCACAAAAAATAACGACTGCATCTGCAGTGTTATATCAATTCCTGTCATCTTTACATTTTCATGTTCGCCCGCATGATTCTTATACCACGGAGATCAAATGCAATCAATTCTAAAATATGTTCCATTCTTCTATTACAGTAATGGCGGAAAGAATAGCAACTCTTCTCGGCCAAACCGACTCATTCGACGGGAGCGACGAAGACGATCTCTCATGCGACGAGGACGACGACGACATAGCTAGTAGAGACAACTCCCGAGTCGAGTGGACCGAAAGTGAATCAAACACGAACAACAACCACGGACACAACCTTCTCTTGGCGGGCTACACAAATTGCATGGACGAAGCGATCAGATACCTCGTCGAAGAAGAGCAATACTCTAGCGAACACCCAGTGGTCCAGGGACTGAAAAACCACCTGGTGTCGCAACAGGAGAGGGTGCTGTTGGAGGCGGCCGCGCGGGGAAATCTAACAGATGCAGACAACAGGCTGGCACAGAGGGTAGATGCCTTCTGTACCATTCGACCGCCTTCGATATAAAAACTTGCGATGGTCGAAAGGTGTGTGCGATTTTTTTTTCGGGCTATCGATCATTGAATTTGAATCTGTGGAGGTGTAACGGTAGTTTCTGTGCGATGGGAACATTCCGAGCTATCAGCGATTGGAGGTGGATTTCGGAATGTGTCGTGTTGTGGACCTTCCTTTTCAACTGTCGTATACTACAAATGAAAAATGTTATGAAATCAAATTTGTTATGTGTATTGACGACGAGATATTATATTATATTGCATGAAATATTTGATCATCTTGCCACTACTTTATGTTATATTTCTATGAAATATTGCTATGAAAAACTAAAATATTTCGATACAAAATCGTTCAATTGAATCTGCTGTATCAGCAATAACTGAATACAAATTAAACTCGTTTAATGGCAACATTTACATAATTAGTTTCTGCAAAATGCTACTGCGATGTCACAAACAAATATCTACTTTACAGTGTACGATTATGTATCAGTATTCAGTACAAAAACATGTCTTAGAATAATTACGAGTCTCCTCACAATCGTGATAAAAAAAACTCCTCCTCTATGTTTACTAATGATCTGAATTTTTTTTATTGTTGACTTTATTACTTAGTTAATTTGTTGTTTACGTTAATAATAGTGAGCTTCTTGTTTCAAACAAGCATTAACTCTGAATGCATCTGTACATACCCCGCTGTACAAACGCACTACTCGATATATAGATATACACTAAGTGTCAAATGGAGATAGGGAGTTCTGGGAGCAGCGCATCAGGCTGTGTTCTTGTGTTCTATGTAAATACTGTGTTTTATGTCAAAACTGCTGTTATAAAGATAAATCTATCGATAAAATAAATAGAATTATCTTTCAATACCGCATTGATATTCATCTCATCTGATTAATTCAACCAACCCCACCCATCCCAAATTATCTTACTTACGTTCCTATGTTCGTCAAACATGTTAAATCAAAGTCTCAAACAATTACCTGCGTATTCGACGGCCATAAAGGAAATTTGTTTGTATAATCTATCGTAAATCTACTAATGCCGCGGATCTACACGAAGGCGTGGTTGCAGTGACCGGTAGGTTTCTGTTCGGCCAACATTCCCTTTCCACCAAAGCATTGGGCCTTGTCGTACAATCTGGCGAGTTGATGCATTCGTGTGGTCAGACCCTTGGGGCACACGAATTTCCAACGCTATATGCCAGTAGATAACGCGCGAAATAGCGTGATCGACATGGTGTAATTCCATGGGTAACTCGGTGTTGCTAACAAGGATAATACGTTGTTGGGAGCACGACGTGATTGCTTGTTATAGTGTTATCACCAAGAAAAGCGTAAACGGGGAGGAAAACTGGAGGAAAACACGAATTAATATCGATTGTTGAATGGGTGGAAATAGAAATACCGTGCAAACGACATGGCTTTTAAAGCTTACTTAGTTTCAGAATGCTCCATTCCGACTTTGCTTAAAAGTTTCACATTTTGTTTTGTGCTTCGCTTGCCGGGTAGCACACCATGCTTTAATTTGCAAATATCAGGATTCAGGACGGCAATTAAGTTTTATGCATGTAGGAACCAGATATTACCCTTCGCAGTGAAGTTGGGATCTGATGCTATAAAGGATAATGTTTAGCTGTTAGTAAATCGATGAGAAGCCTCATGTGCCATGGTATGTTGTATTCTTGGTTGTCTGCGCTATCACTGGATACATACACAGACAGACGAGTATTCCATGTAAGCTTACGCTCAAAACTGTTTCTTAGACGAGGTTTGCATTGCTCTAATGAGAAGATTGAGAAGATGACGTAGATGTATATCACATCGGTTGCTTGTTCTTGTGAGACTCAGCGAGTCAACGGAATTCAATTCAATTATTTGCACAAAAGTAAATCAATTTATTGTAGCCTTACCTCCCTTTTGAAATGACAACTAGCATACGATTAGAAACGATTAGACCACTGCACAGTTTCGCTCTTAGTATCACTAAAGTGCTTGAATGGTATACAGATAAAAGAAGGTATAACAGATTCAACTATTTTTATAGTAGAACATACCTTCTACTATAGTTCTTTTTACCTTTCTGTAGCTGGTGCAAGACAAGGCCAAGGTATAAGTACGAAATAGGTAGACAACAATAATCTATTGGATTTATTCGCTAGCCATATGCTGCTCTTTTTGAAACATTCGTTGACCCGTCTGTTACGCCTTGCCCTTGCCAGAAGAAATGCTCGTCTCAACGGTTTTGGAAGGCATCAAGTCGATTCGTACCTAGCCGACATTTGTTACAAATATCCTACCGTCCGACTGTGTCTATAGTTTTATACAATGAAATAGTTGCATAAATTTATAACACATAAAATGTCCCGTGGCATTTCTCTTTTTCTTGTCAGATAGAGAAAACCAACCTCTAACAACTTTTCCGACTGCTATCCTCCGGTGTTAGCAAATCAAACATAACAAATCCAATATTTAAATTTCATACTCAACAGAATATTAATAGGCAGAGCAAGCATTAAGTAACGATCACACCCCCTCTTGAGTTCGAGGGCATGTCGAGCAATTGGTACCTCTGGTGTTCGCGTTGACAGCTAAAGATCGACTTTTTCTCCGCGAGCTGCTTCCAGACCCAGCGCATGTCTTCCCTGCTGTTGCCGGACAGGCCATCATTAAATCAGGGTGCCGGGCAAACTCCCACTGCCCACCAAACACCAGACACTGTTTTTACTTTCGCTCTCTGCAACGCCGTCGCTTTTTGGAAATACACCGCAGAGCAATCACGAGCATGGAATGCGCAGGAACATGACGATTATAGTTCTTTATACCATTCTCAATTATAAAATGATGGGGAGATTTTTGAACTTGACTGTGCAGTGGCCATATGCCATGGTTGTGTATAATGTTCTCCCCCCCCCCCCCCTCCCCTCTCACACCGCCCTCACAACGTCGTGGCCCTGTGTTGGTTGTCACTTGTTGACACTTTGGGAGTGCATCTGCCAGCCACTGCACACTGCACAAGCTGACACCCCACGCCCTGACACTGTCCCTCTCATTGCCACT